>PVJH01000604.1:0-285528 GCA_004026705.1 Nesogale talazaci
TTTTTTTTTTTAAATTTTATTGGGGGCTCTTACAGCTACTACAACATTCAGTACATCATTTGTATCAAGCACATTTGCACACATATTTCCACATACATTTCCCAATATTTTCCACCTGAGCCCTTGATACAAGCCCCTTTTAAAAAAAACCCTCCCCTTTCCCTCCCCCGCCTTTTTAAAAAAATTGATCATTTTATTGGGGGGGCCCTACAACTCCTGAATACAACTGATGTTGTTGGGGATTGTGATGGGAGTTGTAAGGACTTTCTTTAGAACCTACAGAGCAATAGAAAGAGCTCCCCCTAGAGTCAATACACTGAATTCAGATGTGTGGACTCCCAAACTGTAGGAACAGGAGCCACAGGGTGCATTGGCTTTGCACTGGGAAGTGAGACTGAAGGCCAGCAGTTTAAAGCCATCAGGGAGCTTTCCAGGAGAAAGATGGGCTTTCTACTCCAATAAAGAGTTACAGTCTCCGACCCTCACGGGGGCAGTTTTTCTTGCCTTCTAGAATACCTATGAGTTGACATCATCTCAGTGGTAGTCAATTTGTTTTGCAGTGAGTTACAATCCATGCTGATAGTTGCAATCCTTGGCTTTCATCAGCACCTGCTTCAAGTCCTCCTCAAGTCTTTCAGCAGGTACGATTGTGTCATCCATATATATTGCCGGTTGTTAATACATCTTCTCTTATCCTAATACCACATGCTTCTTTAGATGAGAGGCTATAATAGATCTCTCAGATTATCTGCTAAGCATACCGATTGAACACGTATGGTAAGAGGATACAACCACTGACTCACTGCTTTCCTGATCTTAAACCATGCATGATTCCCTTCTTCTCTTCACACAAATAACTGCCTCTTGATTCATAGACAAGTTCAAATGAGCCCAATTCTGGAATTCTTACTCTGAAATTCTTATTCATCTTAAGTCTCTCCAGAGTTTTATTTTATGATCCACACAGTCAAATGTTTTGGTATAATCAACAAAAAACAAGTAAATATCTTTAGGGCTGAGCCCCAGTGGTATAGTGGTTGAGTGTGGGACTGCAACCCACTGGGTTGGTGGTTCAAATCCAGCAGCAGCTCTCCAGGAGCAAGGCAGAGAGCAGTGATGCCCCCCCTCCAAAAAAAAAAAACACCAAGTAAACATCTTTCTGGAATTCTCTGCTTGCAGTGAAGATGCATCTGATATCAACAATGAAACCTTTTTGTCCCTGTCCTCTTATGAATCCTTCCTGAATCTCTGGCAGTAACCTCTCAACATACTGCTGCAAGTGTTGTTGGATAATCTTCAGTATGTTTCCTTGAATGTTGTATCACTGATATTTTTCTATAACTTTCACATTCTGATGGAACACGTTTCTTTGGCATAGAGACAAATATGGATCTCTTCCAGTCAGTTGACCAAGTAATTATTTTCCAAATTTCTTGACATAAGCAAGTGAGTGCTTCCCATGCTTTGTCATCCTGTTGAAACATTTCAATTGGTAGTCATCAATTACATGGACCCCTGCTTGGGGCTAATGCTTTCGGTGCAGCTTAGACTTCTTTCTCCTGTAGCACTGGTGGTTCCTCACGTGCTGCCTATCGAAATGGCGGAATGTTAACTAGTTCTTTTTGGTACAGTGATTCTCTGTAGTCTCTGGAGAATCTCGTAAAAAAAGTAATTTCTAAAACAGTAAAGTTGCAAGAAGGTGGGAGTGAGACTGTGAGTATGGGCAGTGAGGTATTCCACTTTCTTCAGGAGAATATGAGAACTTTCCTTTGTGCTATTACTGTGATAGGGCTAAAAATTCTTCCACTTTTTTTGAAATGTAGATGTGAAAAAGGAAATAAAAATGAAATAAATATATCCTTGACTTCAAGCCAGCATTAAATTTGTATATTGCAACAGGAATGGAAAGAAAATAAATGTTTGTCTCAGCTAAGAATCAATTCCTGACTATCACTCTCAGGTGTGCAATCAGTATCTAATTAAGACACTGCCTAGATGTCTGGTATTGGCAGTGAGGTAGACAGACTTTATTTATGCCAGAACCCCTGGCTAGCTGATAGTTAAATAGTCTGAATACATGTGACTATTTATTAAATCTGATTTGAACTGCATTCGTGTTGAGTCATTCTGGACAGTCAATCCCCATATATACTTCGTGTCTGCTCTTAAGTATTTAATGGAGAACCAAGTCGCCCTTATAACTGGAGACATAGCAGGATTGGAGTATTCTTCCTACACTTCACTCCACGAAGGAGCAGCAGCACAGCATTGTATAGAGGTTGCCATTGAACTATAGATGAGAAGATAGTGCAATGGTAAGAAATTAGCCATTTGAAATGTTTCTTTCAAGATCGTATATGCCTAGGATGTATATAACTGTTCCTGGAGAAGTTTTCCATTAAGAAGGACATGATTTACTCCACCAAATTGTCTACATTTCTTGCATCTGGTATCAGAAACAAGAACTTCTTATTAAGAATTCACACAAATATTCAGTGTGTTCTGTTTTGTTTGTGGTAAGCAGAATGATTGCAAATTCCTTATGGTTAAGTACTTTGTGACCCCATTAGAGAGAGAGCACAGCATAAAAATATTCAGTGTGTCATAAACACAGTCATTATTTCTAGCACATACTGAAAATTACCAGTATCAACAAGGATATGAAACCTTCAAATTAAAGTCACAAGATAAAGCAGAATAAATAGCTATTCTTTTCAGAATGAATGTGAGGATATGGATCTATCAAATCTTAGACTATAAAACTGTACATGCTATAAAATTAATGCCTTGAATATTTCCTTTCGGATAGGTGCATTGTTCATAGAATTTATACCCATGCCACATTACACTTTGAAATATTTGAAAACTTGAATCCTTCGGGTAGAAAATCCCCAAAGTGGTACATTGATTTTGACATTAGTGAATGTATTTAGCTCAAACAAAATGCGTCTTTCAGAAATGAAAGATAAAATTTTGTTTCACTGGTTTTCTCACACCCCTCAAAATTGGTTACAGTAGATGCCCTTGAAAGTTCATAATCATATCATTGAGTTGTTCAGCAGAGCTCTTTTTTGGTACAACCGTATATCTTACTATGGTTGCATAGATTACATTCTGTTTCCTCAAATGTTGATTGATTTATATTTTCATCAATTTATTTGACCTTTTTTTTTCTGGTAATTAACTTCAGGAATCACTTATGTGTATGTTTTCAATGTTTGGTGTGGTTT
The DNA here is from genome assembly GCA_004026705.1 of Nesogale talazaci. Classification (NCBI taxonomy): domain Eukaryota; kingdom Metazoa; phylum Chordata; class Mammalia; order Afrosoricida; family Tenrecidae; genus Nesogale; species Nesogale talazaci. Next base: position 3,231 of record PVJH01000604.1, read on the forward strand.
TTAATAATCTATGACTAAACTACTTCTATTTATGTCTGTCATGCCCTCATTCACTGATATCCTCATTCGCTTATAGTAAAATTGTACTCATACTAATGACACAATAGCTTTCTGTATTTAGGCTACTATGCAATTAGAGTTCAGTGATTGCTAATTAATATTGTTTATATTTATTTAATTATTCATTCAACAAGTAACTGTAAACCATTAGGGACAGGAGAATGCTATGTAAAAGTGATTGAGAAAACTCCTAAGTCTTCACAGCTATAGAATTCATGTTCCATGGTTAATTCAATTAAAGAAACAGAAACATATTCTGCATACCATGCTTTCCCGTTAACCATGACAGCACAATACATCAAAATGTCATGTTCTTTTCCAAATACTTATTGTTAATATTTTTCATTGTTAAAAATTCTTTGATTTTGCAAAAGTGTGACAGCAGTTCTCAAACTCCTTAGTCGTTATAGCAGATGGAGTCTTGTAGTTTGAGTAAGAAAAATGAGTCCTAATGGGTCCCCAGCTGTGTGCGAGGAATTGGGCTCGCCATGTAAACCAACTGGCCATGCTTGCTTCCACAGTGAGAAAAAAGGCAGTGTCTGGGAGGTAGGCCCAAGAGATGTGCAGTTGTATAAAGATTCCCACGTCTTTCTGAAACCTGATCTGAGTTCTGGGAATTGTCAGTAGTCCTTCTGATTCTTGTGCATTCATACTAGTGGAGGGATTCAATGATGGTCTGTCTCTATGTAACATGAATAAGTTACTAATTTGTTAATACCTGCATGCAAGCACATAATAGAAGATCTATATTCTTTAAAAAGAAAACAACAGCAAACTGTAGATTGTGATTTGGCTAAAAGTTAACAGAGGAAATTTGTTTTCTAATAAATAATTCATTCCTATTTGGTTTTGTGTATTGACTGTAGACCCCACAATGTAACAACAGCACTCTTCTCACTTGCTCTCTGTGCCAATTATTTCTCTTTGTCCTTATTTCCAAATGCCATGGTGCCTTTAGAGCATTGCATATAGGAAATGTGGCCCCTTTTATTTTATATGGATGATATATCTAATGAATCTTTTTTTTTTATCTAATGAATCTTAACATCTCTGATGTCATAGTCCACTGTGTAGGCTGTTTCACATCTGTTCAGCAGGACCCAAACAGAAGTTTTTGTTTGAGTTAGGTGAACCATTTGTTAAAATTGCACTTGAGGTCAGGGTTTTCTCTGTGGTGAGCAGTTAGGCAGCACCCGATGTGGAAATCACAAATTTACATTCCGTGCTCTTCTAACAGCAACTTCTCAACACCATGTTCTTTTTTTTGGGGGGGGGGTGGGCATCACTGTCCTCTGGTGGTCATGGGAGCTACCCAGCATTGCTCCTTGAGAGCCGCTGCTGGATTTGAACTGCCAAGCCTGTGGGCCACAATCCCGCACTCAACCACTGTGCCACCGGGGCTTAGCCCTCAACACTGTGTTCTCAGTGCCCTTTGTAATGTTCAGTACATCCCTGTGTATAAAAAATTAGAAGGAACTCTGCTTATAATATTTAATTATTCATTTCCTAGAACTTGTTATACTTTGGATGAATATGACATTTTTATTACCATATGTTTGTTACATCAGTAAATAACACTATAATGTAAAGTGACAAAGTACCAAGATACTACAAGGTGACCTGTTGTCATTTGTTTCAGCTTGATTTACCACCCCACATTCCCATTAGATCTTATGCCAAAAACACCATCAGACGATGGCTTTATGTAGTAAATAGGTAACAGAAGTGTACAGGGGCTTTTCAAAGATGGCCATGATACATTCAGAGAAGAGAAGTTGCCTGTTTCTATACATCACACACAGTGATTATTATCTAAGTGGCCTACCGCTAAAGAGATGTGAATCTACTTCTACAGTGAAAAGATGGCTAAAGATAAATCACATGGCTGATGATGCTGCTCAGATGAAAATGAGCATATTGCACACCAATCAAAAAGAACTATAGAAATATCTTAATTAATAGTGTTACTGTTTTTGTCAGATATTATTTAATATATTTCATTCATATTCCCCCATTCATATTTTTAAAGTCTTACATAACAATTGAGTTCTGTGCACACATTTTACTGCTCTTATTTGGGTATTAACTCTTTGAAATAATGAAATGCCTTTGGGCAAATCATGTTTTGAAACTGAAAATGGCCATTATGGCAGCACACAGCATCCGTGGTCTCAGGAGAAGATCAGTTCCAGGGCTACAGGATTTCTTAAACCAGACTGCCAGGGAGTCCACCAATCTCTAGCAGACCCATAAAATATTTTTTATGATTTTTTAGTTTTGTTCCACACCCCACCTTCCCCCAATTCAATGGAGGCCCTCTTACTGATCCTTCCCTCTAACTGCCTTCATCAGTGGTGCACAGACTCGGCCTATGGAGAATCGCTGGCCTCAGGATCAGGAAGGCTGGGTTTCCTATGGTCCCATAGTCCTTTGGGTTCCTTGCATCATTGATTTTCTGGACTACTCACAAGCTTCGGGGGGGTCTATAGTTTAGGAGCCTTCATGATCCTGTGGGTGTTGACCACAGGTCCGTGGTTCAATTGACCTTACTCAGTGGAATGATGCGACTGTCTGCTCCTGTCAGATGTATAGTCAGGGCAGTCTACACAGGGTCAGGGGAATCTGAATGGATGAAATGGCAGTGATTTGTTCAGTGTTAGGATGAATTTCAATAATGTCTTTTATCAATTAGAACTTATTTTTATCAATAAAGACTTCTCTTAAAATTCAATCCATTCTGTGGCTACCAGACATATCGGTTCTTTTATGGTGAAATTTGAATGACTTTCCAGCCTCATCTTTTTAAAACCAAGCTAAAATGAGTAGGGCTTTGGCTGTGGGAGGAGAAAGATTTAATTGTGAACTATGTGGCAGAGCTGACAGATTTTAGCATTGAAGGGCAGAGAGAAGGACGTAGGTACTTGAAAGATGTAGAGACTTGAAAGAGAATGAAATTCAGGAATCAGAAGGAGTAATACTAAGACATGGATGGAAATATTGAATTCATTTATCGATTCATTTATCTCACAAATGCTTATTGACTTCTACTCTGCACCAAGCATTACAAGGTTACACACTAAAGTTACAAACACAATTATAATAGAGTCCACAGTGGTAAAGTGATTAGTTTACTAACCAATAATCTTTGCTCACTTCATAATTTTGTCTAGGGTCATGATAGGTGATAACTATTTAGTGCCATTAAAACAATTTTAGCTCTGCAATCTGATTGATGGGTCAGGCTAATTTATTCCAGAGTATAGTTCCAGTAAACTAGCTTCTTGATGTTTGCCAAATTATGTATAATCTTTATAATTATATACTTGATAGATTTTTTCTTGATATCAGTTTAATATTTATACCTAAGCCTATTTTTTCAAAGTAAAAATCACTACCAAAAGGGGGAAATCAATACCATTTCCCATCAGTGAATAAATATAAAATAAATGCAACAAGCACAAAACAATACTGTTAAATCTGACATAGATGCAGTTTTGTTATTAAGGTTTAAGGATGGACCTTGCCTTGTTAAGAAGGAATATTAGCAATCATTAGAAAGATAGTAAAGAAATATTTTCAACAAACTATTTTCTCCTTAACCTGAAATATTCATAGACTATATGGATCAGTTTATTATAATTCAATCATATGAATAATATTTTGTACACAATATGAAGAACATAGGACTTAACAAATGGAAATTTTCTTACAAAATCTAGACATTGAGCAATTGCATTATAATGTGTTCTCATTGTACTTCTCTACTTGTCTTTAAATATATGCACACACCCTTGCCATCCAGCTAATACTGCCTATGGGGACTCAAAGGTTTCTCTGGAGATTTTACCATGTAGACCGCCAGTGGGTTTCAACCTCTATCTTTCAATGATCTTCCCAGCCCTAAAATGACAAAACCAAAAGGGCCTCTTTTGTAAATATACTGGAGACTAGAAAATGACATTGTGCTTCTATAGAATCAGAGGCCATTTCCCCCTAACTGTCTCGTTTCATGAAAATGATCAACTAAACAGGTCTTAGAATCCTGAGTGATGAAAATAGTCAACATGTTAAGGAAAGGTTAAAAGTTCAAGTGTACTCATAGATACCTCTGAAAAGGAGAAGAAAAAATAAGCCTGGAACTCTATTTTCAAAACTCTGTCATTGACTATCCATGAATAAAAGACACAACCGGTTGAAAATTCCGTCTTTGAATACTCAGTGGAGTGCAATTATGTCTTGATACTTATTTGATCACTGGGAACCAGAACAGAGTTTCTTAAAGTGGTATGTCCAAAATGGAGACTGTTGTGCCGATGATTGAAATTTTTCAAAGGAGCATGTGAACAGTGTTACAATGCCAATTTTTGACTATAGGAGGTGCTCCAATGCCCTGTGTAGCCTAGGTTTTTCACTCATATTACTAACCATCCTAAAATGCTCTTTATATCAATTAAATCTTTCTCTACCATTCTCAGAGGTCCCTATGTGATGAAAATGCTTTTCACTTAATACTAAGCTAAAAGTTGTGAGTTCGAGAAGAAACTGATGAGGATCTGCGTCAATCAAGCTTACTGCCAAGAAAGCCCTCTGGAACAAGTCTTCTTGGTGACACATGGCCTTGTTGGGAGCACAGAAGCATGCAGTTCCTGGAAGGCAACTGGAATCAGCAGCTCCACTTCCCTAACAGTAAGGACAAAACATCTGAGTTATTGTTGTTGTTGTTTTTAAGATCTGAGTTCTTTTATTTGAATTCTTCCCATGGCATGGTGCTGCTCAGGAAGAGTAGATAGAGATGATGGATTTTTGGAAGATAAGGAAGAATTCTCAATATTTTTGATCCAGAGTAGGTGATATCTCAGGAAGACTTAAGCTGAAGATATATTTCTGAAAGTTACAGGATTGGAGGTTGGGAAGCCGATGTGTTGATTATTTATTTATTTTTTCCTTTTTTTAAAGTCCCAGTTTATAGACAGTTGGAGAATCATAATCATGGTTAATGTTTCTTGGATTGTAATTCAATATAAAGTAAACAACAGTCCTCACAACTGAACCAAAACCTGACATCATGACAAAGGAAGAAAAGATTGCTGTTGCTAAGGATTTCATCTTGCTTGCTGTGTTCGGCGGGTTGACTAGAGAAACAAATTCAGGGGCACATTTATGTGAAAGGGAGAGTGTTGTATTAAGAAGTAATTGTAAAACAGGCAAACATCCCAGATCAAGTCCCTATGTCCTATGTCTATAAATCCCTCCTCAGACTCACACAACCACAGGCAATGATGCAGAATGCGGGAAGATCACAGGTCAGTGGGTGCAGGAATGCGTGGATCCCATACTGTGGCTGCCTCGCAGGGTGCTCTGGCATTGCGTTGACGGCAAAGAGAGATTGGGAGAGTTCTAGGATCCTCTTGATGAGACGGTCCCATTGTCAGACCCACCCTAAGTAGGGCCCACTCCCTTCTCATAGAGATCATAGATTGTTCCCCTACAAAAAGAGCTCTGGGACACTTAGGTCAAGTCCTTTCAGAGGAGACCAGGGTTAAGCAGCCATCTTAACTCTAGAATCTGCCCAATGTGTTAAGTACGTACCTTCTAGTCACAGGTATGCCTTTAGTACCTCCCCTTCCTATTCCATGTATACCCCTAGCTCATCCCTGTCCTGTTATGTGTATGCCTTTAATATAACCCCTTCCTGTTCCATGTATGTGTGATCTGGCTTGCATGTGTGATATCCTATAAGCTCATGAGAGAATACATTTGCCCCCCACTCTTTGGTCCTGGTCATCATGGGAGAGGTAACCCCCTTGCATGCCTTGTCTGATATTGCTTTAATTTATGCTTCACTTACAAAACTACTCCTTGCACCTATTTGCTTGTGGAGGCTAGTCCCCCTATTCTGCAATTCTCATTTTTCTCCATGTTATCCATAATTGGTTATGATTCACTCAGGTGAGTGCCTTTGCATAGACAATAAAGCACATGCAAAGGTTTTTTTCTGGTATTCTCTGCTTGGAGTTAAGATATATCTGATGTCAACAATGATTTCCCTCAGATCAGATCTTATTCTGAATCCAGTTTGAACTTTTGGCAGCTTCCTGTCTATGTACTGCTATAGCCAGTTGGAGAACCTTCAGCAAAATTTTACTTATAGAAGATATTAATGATGATATCCTTAATGTCCACCCTTTCATGGGTCACCTCTTTATGGAATGCACACAAATACGGAGCTCAGGACATGAAGTATGCAGAATCCAAGTGATTACATCTGTGGAAAAAAATGTGTCTCTGGATATATTTGACCTACTGACTGCAAAAATGGCACTGATTTCTCCCATCAGTTCTAGGGTTTGAGATACCGAAGATCTGGCTCACGCCACTTTTTCCTCTGCTAGCCCATACAAAATATGCAGGTATTTTATTGTAGTGCTTGCTAGCCTGAGGCAGAGGAAGTACACACTGGCTTTATTTGAAGTAGTTTGTATTGAACTAAATATATAGATCAAATTATACTCACATAGAGTCCTTTTGTTTCAGGGTATCTTTGAACTGTGCAAATGACATAAATTTAGTTTACCCAGCTATCACCTCACATTTATTCATAACTGAATAGCAGGCAACTATCTTTAAAAAGGACCTGAAATAAGAGTTACTGTACAACAAATAAGGATCCATGATGGTGTAGTGGGCTATGTGTTTGAGTGCTGTGTTAGTCTAGGGAAACGAAATTCATAGACACTCATATATGTCTAAAAAAGAACATTATATACAAGAGCAATTGAGTATTGAGAAAATATTACAGCCCAGTCCAGATCAAGCCCATAAATCTGATAATGCCCCGTGTGTCTACACTAGTCGATAAGTTCTTCTTCAGACTCATGTGGCCATGCAATGACGCTCAATGCAGGAAGATCACAGGCCAGGGGATGGAAAGTCTTGTGGATCCAGTAATGTTAGAAGCCTCTTGGTCTCTACATGGCTCCTCCAAATAAGGGTGCTAACATGACTCCGTATGTCTTCTCAGCTGGAATGTCTCCCAGGGACTCAGCTTGAGTCCTGTATCTAGTGGGCTATTTATCTGCCTAGTGCCTCCAAATGAGGTCTGCAACTACGACCAGATTGACAGGGTAACCTCCACACCTTCACTCTTAATCCTTTCAAATTGACAACAGATTATATAACTGCCGCAAATGCTAACCACGGTGTCAGCTATGTGAGCCTCCTAGCCACTCTCCAAGAGAGATATGAGTCTTTCTGCTCCCACAAAGATCTCAGCCTCAGAAACCCACAGAAGTGCCACTCTGTCCTAGAATGTCACTGTGAGTAATAAGCTAGTGAGCTTAGTACAATAAATAGAGATTCAAATGTTCTTTTTTGGGAGTGGGGCATCACTGCCCTCTGGTGGTCGTGGGAGCTACCCAGCCTTGCTCCCAGGAGCTGCTGCTGGATTTGAACCACCAAGCCAGTGGGCCGCAGTCCCACACTCAACCACTATGCGACCAGGGCTCAGCCCCTTCAAATGTTCTTAAAATAAAAAACTGTCAGCCAGAGTTCAAATGCCTTTATTGAAATGTTCCAGCCTTGTCCTGAGATGACACAACTTCTTTACCTGTGCACAGAACTTTTAAAAAGTTAGAATTTTTCCTTATAAAAAAACCTGGCATCAACTTCACCTCATAAACATTTAACATGAATTATCCATTGACTTCTCTATTTTAGAATGTGTTCTGAAATATTTACTGCCTAGTTTGAAGAAGAAAAAATTAGGCCTTCAAAATATTTATGAAAATTGCTATGAAGACTCACATCGTTAACACTCAGAATTGCCCTCACACCTTCGATCTATGTGACTTAGCAATTTCCCTTTCCACTGCCCACATGTCTCCCGCTGTGCTCTGGCTCTGCAGTATCCAGCTGATGGTCTCTTGCTACACAAAGAAAGACCCCCAGCTATCTCATTACTTCTACTTCATAATAACGCTAGAGGTCAGAGAAGAATTACTCTTTGGGGTTTCTTACACTTTAAGTTTTGTAAAGGCCACAGAGTGACTGGTGGGTTCAAACTACTGACTTTGTATTTCACATCTCAATCATAATCAACTCATCACTGTGCACCCATAAATACCTTCCTTCGGAAGCACCCTACCACTGAAATGTTTTTCAAATATTTTGAAATTTTTTTTATCCTATAATTTGTGAGTCTGGCTTCCTCTCATATAAAACTAGGATAACAAATTAATATAAGTTAATATTGGAACATATAATGCAACATCATCCCAAGAAACGAAGCTGCTACAATCTATGGAATGAAATCTTCTGAATCAGCAACCCCCTCACACAAAAAACCCCCTAAGAACAGTCCTAAAATCAAGACATTAAGAAAAATAAATGTGTTAGCCTATGTAATAAATTTTACTGATCTTTCTTGTAGCTACAGAGATGGTATCCTTTCAAAGCCTGCAAAGTACTTCAAAATAGAGCTTGGCAGGTTCTTTTTGGTGATGGCAATGGTATATTACTAATTTGTCATGCCTGGCATAATAAACCATATGCCTGAGTCAAGATTACCAACACCAATCCACTCCAGCTTAGTAAGGGCCAAACTATTAATCTTTATGTGCTCCGTTAGGTTTTGTTTGGGGATTTTTTTGGCTTCCAACTGTATTCGGTTCTTTATTCTTTTGGTAATCTCTTCCATTTATAGGTGATGAAATACTTAGGGATCCACTTCAAATGCTGGCACTGCTAAGAACATGGTCCCTCCCTTTATTTGAACTCAAAACTAAGTCCTTGGATACTTGTCTCTGTGTGCATACTGTAGTTTGACTGTAACTGACATCTGGAGATCGCCTCACACTGTACTGCGGCGGTCTACCAAGTGGCTCTAGCTCCTCCTGGGACTCTAGGGGGCGAATTTAGTTTACTGATAGCTCGGTGGCATTCTCATGGAACTTCAAATGCATTTTATACTTAGCCAACCTACACAACTTATTTTTGTTTGTTTCCTTAAGAAAATAAAAACATGCTCTTCACCACATAAACCAAGGTCAAAAGTCAAAGAAGAACTCAGGATGACATCATTTCCATTGGTTTGAGTCCTGGTGTTGGATGGATGGACAGCAGCTGGTGAGGATGAGAGGCCATGGGTCTTGGGTTGCCCACTGTGTTAAAATGGTTCCATCTCTGAATCATCCTTAAAGAATACCATCGGGGTGGGGGGCTGGAGTGTGGTGGTGTGTCACATCAGTCTCCCCACAGTGCAACAGAGAACCATGCCATCCTGTTCTAATAAAAAAAAACTGGTCATTTTTTTAAATTTGTAAGAAAGCATTTGATTCGTTCTGCAGCCCCTGTCAGAAAAGGTTTTACTCTTTCTGGTTTCTGTCCTGCAAGCTTGCTTTGATTGATTTCACGTAGTCTTTGATGTACTTTCTGTAGGTTTCTTTGGTAAAACTGGCTTCCTGCAAGTGCTGGTTCATGACAATATCAACCCCAGTGACCACTGTGTGTTCAGTTCCATTGCCATCAGGGGCTTCATCTGAGGCATTGCCACCGAGGAGCTAGCCATCCAGGTTACCTTTAATCCTACTGACCATCTTCTCGTCCACTTCCAGGCATAATCAGTCTGCAGTCTACTGGATCTTGTAGATGTCAGAGAACATCCCACCATGAATCATGAGGTCTAGGTAGATGACCATGAAGGCGTCTGGGGAAGGCAGTGGTGGCACTAGTGGGGCAGGATTTTGGAGCTCAGAGCTAGCTTGGTATAGCCAGAGTGTGGGGAGGGACGGCCAGAAAGGGCTCATTTTTTTTATGACTGCAACTTTCCTAGATCCAGATATTGTACATTTCATGTTCTGATTAGTAAGGGGCATTTGCAGGTCTGTCTTCTCACTTTCTGTTGTTACCCCATAAATGACAACCCAGCAAGCCTTCCTCCAGTCATGTCGGCATGGTGACTCTACTTTGGGGAGGCGGCTCTCCCTCAGTTGTACTTTGAGTGCCTCCCAACTAGGTGGAAGGGGTGGGACTCATGTTTTGACACTGTCGGACAAGGTTCTACTGCTCATAAATCCCACCCCCCTGAGAGGAAGTCGTTCCTTCCTCAAATTCTGCATTCAGTCCAGATGCATGCGGAAGCCTCTGCACCAGGGGGCCTCTGCTGGTCTTTGAAATACCAGTGACGTCATTCTCAGCATTGCAGGAACGCTTCAGCCACCACTGTAAGACATGTTGACAGAAAATGCCTATACAAATTGCAATAGTCAAACATGGAATCTAATATGCAGCGGTTCCTGTTAGAAGGAATTTAGATCAATTGAGTTCACCCAATACTCCAAGACTGTTCAGAGACCTCCACTTACCCTCATGCGCTTCAGGAAACTGAGACAATAAACTGACCCAACTACACAGGCTTGTTATCCAGGAATATGTTTTGCTCACCAGAACCAGAAGCTCCAGCAATGGAATTCACCAGGAAGGGACTATGGTTGTGCATCTGATTAACTTGACTCCGACTAAATGGACTATTTTCCTGGGAATCCTACCTAGGTAATGAGTAAACAGAATGTCCTTTCCTGCTCAAAACCTTTCTAAACCCTAGCAATGTGCTTGTTCCAAGAGATGGGGTAAACCATTACATAGGCTCTCTTTATCTCCACCTGCAGACCCTTCGCCCAATAAGCCTTTGCCTCCTCTATTTATTCTTAATTGGCAAAAGGTAAGCTCCCTCTCTTCTCATGTTGACTGGTTAACAGTGTCCCCAGTGACACCATCTGGATTTAAAATGATTTAATCTAGTAGGGCTCAAAAATCTAAATGTGCTAGATGTTCATTCTTAAGAAAGTTGCACAAATGTGGTGAAAATAAACTAGTTGAGGAGTTGGCCTTGTCATGTAGACAGACATTTATTAGGAACGGTTACTGAAGGTTGGTGGCAAGGTGGAGCTTAGAATAGGGAGCCACAGTCAAACTGCCTTTCTTTTTGGCATGATTAAAAAATCTTGGAAGAAAATAGCTGTGGTTTTAGTACACAACTCTGTGAATGTCATTAAGGTTACTGAATTTAACATTTTTAAATTATTAAAATGACTCATGTTTGTCATCTATATGGCATACAATCTTAGCACAAAAAGATAAAAAACAACCATCACCACCCTGTTTGGGGGTTTGTGTCCAGAAATGCATAAAGCAATTAGAAAGTACAAAATGATTTCAGGATCTCAGACATTTAAGTCCTCAAATGCTATGCATACCTAAAGCATCCTGATAAATATCTAAAGGTCAAAATCAGGGGCTTATGACTCTGAAAAATGAGTATCGTTAACCTCAATTTTGATTCCAGAGAGCTGAAGAGAAAGCTCATTCCCCTCCCAATCGACATCTACATCCTAATTGCTTCCCAGGTCACATCCACAGCAGCTTTCACTTTGACTAAGTCAACCTTGGCTGAAACAATACGCTGCTTCCTGTTTTATTCTTTTGTAATGAGCCTGAACTAACTACTGCAAAGAATAGGGGGAAGAGAAGAAGGAAGGTTGCAGGGAAAGATGGAATGACCTCTGACCACTAGCCTCTCTGTTGCTTTTCTCCGGGGAGCCCTCAGATGAATGCAGCAAAGACTTGGTTCAGTCACTGCTTCCACATCCAGTCCGCCAAGGGGGGAGAGATGTTCACCTCACTGCCACTGCAGAGGAAACAACTGAACTGACCAGGGGAAATTCGAGAAGGAAAGAGACCCGGCAGGAAGCCTGCTTAGAAGCAGTCACACCAAGAGCTGCTCTGGCACAACCTTGGGGCAGTGATGCAAAAGGCATCCCCAAAGCGAGAGGAGCCCTGTAAGCTTCTGAAAGTCAGCTCTGAGCATCTGTGCTTTGCCTCCTGAACAGTTGTTTCTCACTATAGGAATGAGGAGGAAACAGCTGTACACGTTGTCTCCAGTGCTGTAAACCTGTCATCGGCACTGCATTGTTTACATATGGCTACAAGGTCTTTAAGCCCAGGATCCCTTAGCTATACAGCAGGGACAGATATTTACATGACAGCTGTGTCAATTGGAAGCAGTGCTGTGAGCTTGTTTGTCTCACTGAAGCTCTGGCTACCCCCACCCCCCTTCCCCCACCACCCCAAAGACACAAATCTAATTCTTCCCCCTTTAAAAAACGAACTCGATGTTAATAATAGAACTGCAGTGCAGATGCGCAAAATGGAAATAGCTGGCATTTCCCTAACAAGACTCATAATTCTGCTAGAAATAATGGATTTCAAGTGAAATAGCGTGAGCCCAAGAAGAGCGGTTATAATTCATGACCAGACGCCCAAATGAAATCCAAATCTGGGAAACATGCAAAGTGCTAATTTTCTACATCAGTGGAATTTATCAAGTTCCTACTGATTAATTTGAACAGTGGTTTGGTTGTTCAATTGATAGAGCTTTGTTTGCCTTGCAAAGACATCTGAATGACATTGATTCAAACAGTATCATAGCTTCCTGGTTTTCGAAGCAGGTTTTAAAACTTGGAAATCAAGCCCTCTGGAGCATAAGTGGGTAATGTCACATGCTTTTACTTCGTTGTTGTTCTTTACTATTTGAAGGCAAGGTAGGATTTTTTTATTTCACTGGGGTGCAGATAGCAATATATCTTTGGGGGAAAATGAATGCTGTGCATTACCTAAGGAAAGAAAGCTAAATTTGTTACTGTTGCTTTAGTACATTATTAGTTTTTCCAAATAAATCACTTATTGTATAATAATAGCTATTTACAATTAATTTTGGGGGGGGGAGGCGAAAGAAATCACTCCAAAAATTCTTACAAGTAGTTCAAGGTCAATATTATGAATTGAAATGTGTCCTACCAAATCTGTTGCGAATCCCAACCTGTGAAATCGTTCATATTATGGAATGGAATTTTCTTTGTTATCTTAGATCAGTGGTTCTCAACCTTCCTAATGCAGCAATCCTTAATTACAGTTCTTCATATTGTGGTGGCCCCGACCAAAAAATTATTTTTGTTGCTTCTTAATAACTGTAATTTTGCTACTGTTATGAATCATAATGCAAATATATGAAACCCACCGAGCGTCACCAGATGTAGGCATCAACTCAAATGTAAATGAGTTGAATGATGACTAAGGCCATTTGTTGGAAAGAAGAACCAGAGCTCATGAACATATTGATCAGGGCACAGTAGTCAGGCAAGCAAAGCTCCTTGGTCTGTTGACCAAGCTCAACCCCTGGTGGCCATATGACTATTGGCCACAAGCTTACTACCCCCTAAAGCTAAAGCAAAGCTGGTGCCAAACCTGTTGCCCTTGAGTCAGTTACAGCTCCTAGGGTCTCCATAGGGTCCATGACCCATAGGTTGAGAACCACTGTCTCATATCATTTTGTCAGGTTTCTGGAGTAGGACATGCATGCTCCAGGAGCAGTTTGTAATGCAAAAGATATTTTATGGAGGAACAGAAAGGTTTCAGGTTTTACAGTGTCAAAGGACACGTGATATTTCTGGAAGCACACACCTGCCCAAGAGAAGTGTAAAATAGAGACTGGGCGTCTGGCAGCTGGGGTACTTAACACTTCTGCCTTGGGAAACATGGCAGTAAGTATTAACTGACACCATTGTGAGTTTAAGCCCACTTGTGTGATGTCTTAGTCATAGGTGGAGGCTAGATTTTAGGGTTCACCTGAGCAAGGGGACCTAGTTTGCACATGCCCCATTCTAAATTTTCCCATAGATGTCCAATTAATGGCTGTTTTTTTTCCAACCCCTCTATGTGGTTTGCAGGCATTAAGGAGACAAACCCCTTTAGTCCTTATCTAGTTACCTTTCAGTATCAGCGTAGGGCTGTGTTTTACACTAGTCATGTTTGAATATAAAAGCAAAGACGAGACACAGAAGAAAGCAGACACAGAGGAAAGACTGGATCACCATTAATCACAAGACCATGGAGTCCAATTCAACTATACACCAGGCTACTCCAAGCCTGGCCAGCTAGGGACAAGAATTTTCCCAAGACTGTGAAGAGAGAACCTTTTCTTAGAGCCTGAACCCTAAATTTGAATGTGCAGACTCCCTAAACTGTGAGAAATAAAGGCTTTTGCTGAAGTTATCCACTGGTGTTAGTTTTGCTATAATAGCACTAAACTGCAACATTGATTAATACATATTTTTATTAAACCACCTTACAATATAGTATAGAATATTGTTGAGTAGCTGTGGTATGCTGGATAATGCTCCTCACTCCTCCTATATCTATTTGTGGACCCTGTGACTTTATAATATATGGCAAAGGGCACTTTCCAGGTGTTGTTAACGATTTTGAGATTGAAAGATTTTCCGGATTATCAGATGCACCCAACATAATCACAGAAATCCTTAAAAAAGAGAAGTAGGAGATCAGTGAGACAGAGACTATGTGACACAGAGACAGAGAGATTTTAAAAGGCTATGTTGTTCACTGTTTAGACAGAGAAAGATACCTTGAGCTAGGGAATGCAAGGTATGCAGCTTGCAGAACTAGAAACAGCAAGGAAACCACTCGGCCCCCAGAACCTCTGGAGGAAGCATGGATTGCCAATGAAATCCAACTTTGATTTCTAGTCTTAGAATTGTTCATCTTACTATTTAAGCACTTAGTAGCCAAATTTTGTTATAGCAGAAATACATGCCCTTAATAAGTGGAAGGACTGTTTTAAATATATAACTTTTTAATAAGAGTAAATTAGGGGTCAATACTTGAGATCATCATTTTTGTATTCCACAATTTAAACAAGTTCTCAAACCTATCAACTTCTTGTTCTGTTCCTGATTCCTTTCGTCTTCCTCTTTTCTTTTTTTTTTTTTTTTGCCTCACTGCCCTCTGGTGGGAGTGAGAGGCCCAGCCTTCCTCCTGGAGAGCTGCTGCTGGATTTGAACTGCAAAGCCACTGGGCTGCAGTCCCGCATTCAACCACTACGCCACCGGGGCTCAGCTCTTCTTCTTCTTATAGAGCATTATCTTCCCCTCACACTTAGCTAATGCCTATTGATTCTCTGTTGCTTTCCCTTCTCTCGCTTACGCTATCTTCCTTGGTAACCATCGCAGTCTAGATTTTGTTTTTGTTTTTGTTTTTTAATGTGAAAAACCTTTACCTTGTTCTCTCTCCTTTTCTCTTATAGGAAGCAGAAGGTCTTTCATTTAAACTTGAAATTATTGGCTAAGATTTAATATATTTATTAGCTCAAGACATAAAGTTTCTAATCATGCTGAAGTGACTCACATCCTTCCCACGGTGGACTTGTGTTAAATAATGTGGGATTTTGTTCATTTGAGAATGGCTGGACCCTGCTGTTGTGATCTGAAAAACTCAAAGGATGCTGATAAGACCCAGATAATGAATGAGCTGTCCAGTTATCAAAAAAGTATGAACACATGCTTTACAATTCATATTCCATTATTAGGTATCATTCATCAAGTTAACACTTTCAAATTGTTAATCAAGGTTCATATATTTCTGTCTTAAAAAAGGTATACCTCCTAAAAAATGGTATCCAATACATCAACTCATCAAATCCTTACTTATTATCTTATTAGAATAAAGGAAAGATATCCCAGAAAGGCAAGGTTCAATGTAGAATATTATTTGAAGTCAGATAGCACTTGGGTTCAAATTGCTGCCCTATCATTTATTAAAGTCATCTTCAGGTGCAATGTTTAAGGGCTCCGCTGCTAATTGGAAAATTGGTGCTTTGAGAAAGGTCATAAGGGTTACTACAACACCAAAGCCATGGCTATTGGGTCCCTTACAATTCACAGCTACCTGATAACACAAAGTGCAACTGCCCCTGAAGGTGTCCAAGGTTGCCATGTTTACAGAAGCTTGTGGGGAGCGACTGGCAGGTTCAAATCACCCATCTTTCCCTTATAAGGTGAGTGCTGGAGTACTAAACCAAGAGGGTTCATTTTCATAAAATTTGTGGAAAATCTCAGAAAGCCTAGGGGATATTTCTTCCTTTCCCCCAGGGTCACTCTGAGCCAGAATCCACATGAAGGCACAGGCAACCATTGTGACTTTTAGGCAATAATCCAGTCTCTCTGACTTTCTGTAAACAAGGAAGGAGATGTTTATATGGAGGTCATAAAGAGTAAGTGAGATGGAGGTAATCTGAGAGCATCAGATAGAATTTGAACCCCACTATTGACAACATTCCTAATACCTTATCTCCAGAGAGTGTGATCACTTCACGAGGGGCCTCAAGACCAACTTAAACACTCACATTTGTCGGTGAAGTCTGATATGAATGGGGAACTATTTCCTGTACTGGGTACTCATGTGTGAATGATGTAAAGCCCAAAAATGGATTTACTAGGCCAAAGAGCTCTTCTTCTACTCCCCCTACCTCATCTTCTATTTCTTAATAACATGAGACAGTTATTGCTGTGGAACATCTCATCTTGCAATTGATAGGCATGGCTTAAAATAATCCCAGATTGAGGAACATTTTAGATGATTAGAATCTTGGATAAAAAGAAAATCTCCATAAATCAACCTTCTACAGTGAGTAAGAAAGGGGGATAGAAACCACAGTAACTCATGATTATTTTTTCTTGCCTAAGTCACATTTATCTCTAACATAGAAAATAATTAGGCAATCATTTACCTTTTTTGCTCTTTTCTCCTAATTCCATATAACAGCTATACTAGTGATAAAAAACCTTGAAGATAAAATTTTATCTATTAATTAATAACATTTCATTTTCACTGAGTTGGTTTACATGTACTGTCACTGGCCATTGTGCAAAGAACAATGAGGCAGAAATGAAAAGTTCTAAAACGTAATCTCAGTAGTGCCACTTCATATATGGAGAAAGTCATTGTATATAAATCTTTATGAAGCTAATTTCTTCATTTATAAAATTGTTCTCCATTTTAAGACTGCACAAGTGAAAATGCCTAGGATATCGTGTGTAGGACAGTTTCCACAGCTTTCTCCTTGCTTTCCCTTATAGAGGAAATGGCCTAATCCACAAACTCAGATACTGTAGGCAACAATATGAATTATATTTCTAATGCCCAATATTGAACTTAAAGGATAGAATTACTGCCCCCTACAGATGGGAGAAATTGCTGACAGAATCCACCTTCCATGATTGCTCCCGAAGTGATAAAAAGATGGACTCCTGGGCTGAGCCCTGGTGGTGGAGTGGTGGAGTGCGGGACGACAGCCCTTTGGTTTGGTGGTTCAAATCCAGCAGCAGCTTTCCAGGAGCAAGGCTGGGCCTCCCAGTCCCACCAGAGGGCAGTTATGCCCCCCCCCCCCAAAAAAAATAAAGATGGACTCCTGGGAGAGAAACTATCTGGATTTCAATCCTGATTCCGCCAATTATGATTGTTAAGATGTTAAACCTTCCATTTCTTTGTCGCTTGCATCCCTCTCCTCTCTCTGTTCTCACCGGCATCCCGGACCTCCTTATAATCATCAAAGTTGTATCTTTTGGTGTAGAGAGATACAAATAAATTACTGAATCTGTATACAGTAACTATATAAGTTCATGCCTCAGAAATATCATATGTAAAGTGATTAAAGTAACACTAGCTCCATTATATTTGTGTGTGAGAGGAGTCAATGAATTAAAGCAGGAAGCTACTTAAAATAGGACGAGCGCATAGTTCCTTAAAAATGTTATTGGTGTGTGGAGTGCCTCTCACTCATGGTGCCCCTATGTACAGTAGAATGGCATGTTAGCTGACCCTACTCCATCTTCACTGTCGTCGGCATGCTGCAGCTGATTGTTACACCCATCTGTGCTTCTGAGTGCATTTTAACCAGGTGGCAGTGGGAGTCCTCTCCCAGCACTACATCAAACCTTATTCAGTTTTGTTTCAGGGGCAGGGGGTTTCATTGAAAAGTTTTTATACATGGGGTTCATACTTTTCTTCTGATCTTAGCCTGGAAGCTTTGTTAAACCCTGTCCATCGTGAATGACCCGTCTGGTACATGAAATGCTAGGCATCGTTTCCTCCATCAGAGCAGCATGCATGTCATCACAGTATGATAAACTGATAGACACAGGGTGATAATGTCATTGCTCAATAAAAAGTAATTATCAACCTTACTAAAATGTAATGACGGACTGGAAGCTGGAGGGATTGGGATGAGAAGGGTGTCTGTAAGTCATCTTCTCTACTTAGGCCTGGATTTGGTACTACAGTTTAAAGTCAACTCCACTATGCATCTGGATGCACTCCCTGCCTCTCAGATACACTCACACTTATTCTGCAGAGACTCAACAGACTCTGCTTGAGGCCTTTGTGTGCTTAAAGAAGTGACACTGCCAGCTCTTCTCTGAGAACTCCCTCCCATGACTACAGCACTGTCCAGATTCAGGCCTTTTTAATCTTTTGTAGAGACTTAAACTGGTTTGGAAAAGTGAACAGGTTGGCAGGATTCAGGGTATAGGATGTAGTACCTGACCTTTAGGAATTTATCATTTTCTAACTTCTTGTTTCTCCATGAAGTCTCCTTGCTTGCATAAGTTCGTACATCTTTAAGGGGTGAGGTCTCGTACTTCCAAATGCATTGCTAATGATGTCAATCTTTTCAGTTCTAAGCAGAAAAGGTCATGAAGATATTTTCTTGAGTATTCTTCAAGGAGTCTTTCTATTTTACGTGTTTCATGAGGACCTTCAATCAATTTGAGATTGATTTTTGAGTGTGTTGTGAGATAGAGGTCAAGAGGATTTTTTTTTAATCTGATTGACCCACACCTTGTAGCAAACAAAGACTATCCTTTCCCCCACTGAAGTACAATTAGCTATTAAGTCAGATAGTTACATACAAGGGGATGTCACCAAGTATTACTTCTAAGGTTCCAGTTGGAATGCATGTTTTTTATGCTAAACAAAATATGAGCTCTGTGGTTGCCTGGAGATGAGTTCTCCAAGTCATACACGTGTTTCAGTCTCAACAACAGGCACAGCAACAAAAGGTACAATCCAAACAATGGCTCCTGCAAGGATTTGTCAGATCAGCTAATTGAAGACGGAGAGATCAACTGAGAAATATTGGGGAACTACTTGTTTTTCACAATACGATAATTTAATGGGATTTCCTGAGGACCCAAGATGATCGTGGAGGCTAAGTATGAAGTTGTTTGGTCTTACTGAAAACTTCACTCCTCAGATAAAGACCAGGAAGATTACACAGGAGAAATTTCTTCTCTTTTCCTTATTTATAATAATGTTTGAAATGACATTTCCTTTTTTAAAATGTTGAATCACTAAAGACTCTGAATCCACTTCAGTTTTATGTTTACTCCTTTTTCAGCTACTCAGACCAATATTTAGATCTGAGGGGTAAGGAATCTTGACGATTTTTGGTTTGGTTTTATTTTTCTGAAGCAATTTATATTTTATTTGTATTTTCCCTCCTTTTTCAACCTCTTCTTATTTTCATGTGAAACTTTGCATTTTTTGTCGCTCCGAACTGTGTTCCCCTCCCAGATCTCCTTGTAGTCATCCACATTTTGTCTGTTGGTGTAGAAATCACATTTCTCCTTTTTTTCTTATAGCAATAGTAATGTTAAAGATTTCTCTTTCTAAAATTGACTGAGCTTGCAAAGCATAATGTTCTCTGGTTTTGCCCATGTTCTGTGACGTTTGAGAGTTATCACTGTTTGCTATTTATGATGAAATTCTATAGGATGAATGCATCACAACTTGGTTATTCAATCTTTCTACTGTGTATAGACCTCAAGAGAAAGTAAGAATATAATCCAAACAGGCATATGGACACTTATATATGTTGCAGCAATGTCGGCAATAGCAAAAATATAGAAACAACCAAGAACCCCAACTATGGAGGAATAGATTTTGAAAAGAAAGGGGGGGTCAGGAGATATTTTCTTTTTCATCATGTCAATGTGTTATTCTGGAGTAGCAAAGATTATCATATGAGATATATGATGGAAACTCCCCTCCTCCCATTCTGACCTCTTTTTATTCCCCAAACTCAAAGACTATTTAAGAGGAAAATGATTTAGATCCTTCAAGGATGTGACAACTGCCATTGGGATGTGGAGCAAATCAAAGTGCATCGATTCTTCAGGGGTTGGCCGGAGAGATGCCAGAGTTGCCTGCAAGAATGTATTGAACTAGATGAAGAATGTTTACAAACAATAGCTTCTCATTTTGATATTTTTGCTTAATGACAATTTCTATGCTTCTGTAATAAGATTTTGTAACTTACCCTTGTGTGGATGGTGGTGTTGTTGCTTTGTTGTTGTTGTTATCTTCTATTGATCTATGTCTAAGTCTTTTCGCTAATAATATATCACTATTCAATTGCTAAACCTGTGGAAATTTTTGGTATCTGATAGCATAAAAATTCTAGTGTAGTTGTTCTTCCCTGGTGGGGAACTTTATAACCTTGTCTCCTAAGAACTATTTTACAATTCACACACACATTCTACAAATTATTTGGAACTTGATTTATTGGTTTTATAAATCAATGTGAAAACAATCTGCATTTTTACAATATTAAATATAATTCACCAACATGATATATTACTTTATTGAATCATCATTAAAATTTCTCAATAAATAGTCTGTTGTTGTAGAGAACTCTTTGATTTAGTCTTAAATGTTTGATTTTTGATGTAGAAAATGGCAGAATTCTCTTATCTAATGGTGTGCCCTTGAACATTACTAATTACTATTAATCATTACTGTTTTAAAGTCCTTGTTCACTAACTTTAATTTCTGGGTCCTCATGAATCTTTTCTTATTATCTTTCAATCTCAGTCATATGGCCTTTGGTCTTGGCATTGCTAATAATTGTTTTAAAATTATCGACAGTGTATAAAATAATTGCAAATACTACACATGATATTGTTTTCCTCATGAGGAATACCTATCCTCACATGGAGAGAAGATAGGGGTGAAGACGAGGAGTTAGTAATTTTAATTGAATGGGTGAGGTTAGCTTGCAGTTTTGATCGTGTACTTTCTCATTAAACTCGAAGATTGAGAGTTGACTTAATCTTTGCCTTCTCAATACCAGAAAAGTATGAAAAAATTTTTTTCCATTTTCAGAGTTGGGTTAACTTTTTAGTTTCCTTTTATGTATACCTTCAGAATTCAGCAGATGTCTTGAAGGGAAAAACCTGCCATGATTTTGAGGCCTTTCCAATTTTATCACTCCATTCCCATAAGACCTTTAAAACCCTTGTGGTTTTTCTCTTCCCAGCAATGGCTCTCTGCCCAGATAAATCTTAGACACTCAGTCTCTAAACCACATTTGCAATTGGCAAATGCCTATAGGGAAAAACAAACTACTGATGGCAGTTCTCCTTATGGAATCTTAACTCATGTATCATCTTCTATGCTTAGAAAATGCTCCGATGTCTTTCAAGAGATGATTTTTATTTTGTTTAACTTTTCCAGTTGTTCTCAGTCTCAACTTTAACCTGCCACAAACCACTCCATCTAACTAAAAAACAGAAAGGCCTACAGATTTGGGGAACCACTCTTCAGATTCATTTCAGAGAGTAGCTCTAATAAAAGGTTCCAGGTTAAATAAAATATAATAAAATATTCTGGGTAAGAATACAAGAAACAAGGTATAACCTCAAGGTGAGCGAAAGAAGTAAAATAACCCCACGCTCAGGAATAAAAACAATAATCAAGACTCCAGTTGCAATGTTGAAAGATCTTGTGGGCAAAATATTGAGCCATGCAGGAATTAGCAAAAGAAGATGGAAATAATACGTAGAGTCACTAGTTTACATTTAAACATTTCAAGAGGTAGCATATAGTAAGAAACAATAGTACTGATGGGAAAAGTCCAAGCTGCACTATAGGAATTAGCTGAAGACACAGTTTCAGGAGTGAAACGTTTCAACAAACTGATGAAATACTCACTAGCCTATGCCAAAAAAAATTATGCCAACTGACTGGAAGAGACCCCTATTTGTACCCATTCACAAGAAGGTGTCCCAAAGAATACACAAATTATACAACAATATCATGAATATCAGATGCAAGTGATATTTTGCTGAAACTCTCTCAACAATGGCCGCATCTGTACACTGACAGGAAGCTGCTAGAAATCCAGGCCAGATCTCAAAGAGGATGGACTGATATCAATTGGATTTTAGTTAAAAGGAGAGAATGCCAGAAATATGTTTCTTGTGTCTCATTGATTATGCAAAGGCATTTGACTTTGTGGAGCATTCAAACCTATGGTTAGCCTTAAGAAGGATGGGGATTTCATAATATCTCTTTGTCCTCATGCAGAAATTGCATGCAGGCCAAGAGATAGCTGTGTGGGCAGAATGAAGAAATGTTACATGGTTTAAAAGCAGGAAAGGTGTGTGTTGTATCCTCTCTCCATACTTATTCAGTCTGTATGCCAAGAAAAAGATCAGGAGCTGGATTATATGAAAAAGGGTATGAGGATTGGAGGAAAGCTTAATAATCTGACAGGCAGATGACACAAATGAGCTTCATGGCAATGAGGTGAATTGAACACACTTGGTGTAGATCAAGGATTGTAGCCTTCATTATGAATGACAACTCAATGTTAAGAAAATTAAAATCCTCACAACCATATCAATAGGAAACATCCTGTTAAATGGAGAAAAGATTAAAGCTGCCACGGGTTTTGTTTTGCTTAGACCCACAATCAATGCTCATGGCAGCAGCAGACAGACCAAAGGATGCATTGTCATGGGTCAATCTGCTGTACAGAACCTCTGAAAAGTGTTGAGAACCTAGGATGTTTCTTTGAGGAGTGAGGTGTACCTGGTCCAAGCCATGGTATTTTCAATAGTATTTCTCATAAGCATGTGCAAGTGGGATATTGAATAAAAAATGATGAAAAGTTGATGCATTGAAACTATAGTGTTAGAGAAGAATATTGAAAGTACAATGGACTGTCAGAAAAAGAAAAAAAATCTGTCTCGGAAGAATTTTGGTAGAATCAGAATGCAAATTAGTGTCAGACCCAGCAAGGCTGCCTCAAGTACTTTGGAAAAGTCATCAGAAGAAACCAATCCCTGGACAAGGTCATCATGCTCAAAAGAGTGCAGGGACAGCAGAAAAGAGGAAGAGGTGAACACCATGGAGTACACGAATGGCTACACTAATGAGCTCAAGCCTGGGAACAATTGTGAGGTCTGTCCAGGACTGGGCAGGGATTGGTTCCTGTGCCCAGAGGCACACTACAAGTGTGAACCAACACAGCAGCACCTAACAACTACAGCACACTGAAGGTGGTCAGGATGAATCCTCTTTCTAAGTCGTCAGCCAGTTAATTTTCAAATGTGTTTCCTTTGTGAGTGACAGTGTTATCTTGTCTATGTGAGGTTTATGTGAGCATTAGGGAAAAAATCTTATTTTCCCTCTTCTCTACTTGTATTTTTAAAAAGCACTATTTTAAATATATAGTGTATATCGGGATTGTAAGTGACTAATGAATATAAACTGTAACCAATTGATCAACGGCACAAATTTCATATTTATAGAACCTGCTACTGATTTCACACAGTGTCATGGACTGTTACATAGTTAAGCCTATTTTCTTACTAAGTCCTTCCCTGTTTCTACGTTGAAGGTTTAAGCTAAACAGCTGGAAAACATCACATGCTGTCTTTCCCCTGACATAGTTGAGATTGTGTCTTTGATTTTTCAGTTTTCCCTTACCACATTTTGTGTTTTTTTTAAAATAATTTATTGCATGTGTGTGCATGTATGTATGTGCATGTGTGTATAGGATACCCTACTTTGGAGTTATCAAATTTTAATGACGGGGACATTGAATAATGCTGACTGAACACATAGGCTAGCTGTCCAAAGTAATTCCCATATAACTCTTTCTCATCACATTCTATCCTGGCACAGACCTAGCAAATAAAAAGTAGATTTATAATGACTATTAATGTCATTTGAGGAATGAAGCCAGTGCCTATGCAAATGAGGGATAATGCTGATCCATAAATGAAGAGTCAGTGTAGCCAAATGCTGTGACAGCATTGCCTTGTGGACAAGGCAATTCAATCAGGATATGATGAATTCCCCCACATCAGGCTATAAGATCTTACTGAAGTATGAAAGGTCATTCTTGCTTTAGACACAGCCGTTTTGGAATCTGAAAGCTTTTTGTTTAGCTCCTAAAACAAAGTCTCGCTCCATTATATTTGGATCTTAAAAACAAAAGTTTGGCCTAGCATTCATGTGTAGGTGATTTGGATAATAACCACCGTCAAGGTTGACCTTTTATATTTCAGGACAGACAGTGCAAACTTTGCCATTAGAAGAGCCCTTGGACATTAAGGAAAACACATTGTAACACAACTGAAAATCTGTTCTTGGAATAAGTTTTGGCAAGTCTCTCTGACCAGTACACTGTTTAGGGAGTATTAGAGTTCTATAAACAAATAGGTCAAAACGATTAGCCCCATCAAAGTAGTAAGCCTCATTCTGCATTCACTTGGGTGATAGATTATGGTAATGTAAAAGCAAAAAATTAGACTAGATACTTCCAAGTGTCAAATATAATTATCACTTAGTGATTTTGTGCTTTTAAGGGTCACAAAGAATACTAAGGACCTGGAATAATTTGTTCTTATAACGGGCCTTTGCTTTGAGACTCTGCTGTGCTTTCATGACCAAATAAAAGGTAACAAATACTTTTCTTTCCTCCACTTTCAATTTTGTTCTCCTCCAAGCTCGTCAGTGATACCCTTCACAGTTTTTTCAGGTAGGCTGCATTGAGAACTTACCACTTTTAAGGCTATTATTCGACGCTATTTTGGTGCATCCTAACCTGTTTTTAAAACACAAATAGGAAGCACAGAGAGTTTTGTAAATAGCCTATACTTTATGAATTTTACTTCCAATCTGTAGTCTTTTGCGATTATAAAGTAAATGTACATAAATTCAACTAGAGACCCAGACTGCCTCTTCGAAGACAAGGTAGATTGATGAACAAATATGTATTAGCTTGTCTTGAAATTGCAGATTATTGACCTGAGAGACAACAGGGAACTATAATGACTGATTATGCAAATCCTCATTGCAGATGGTTACTACACTCCTTAATGTCATTAATTTACATTAATGTCAGTCTTTTCAAAGCAGACACTTACTAATTAGCTGTACCTTGACACATCTTCCAATGTAGACTTTTTGTGAATCATTGAAGTCCTTTGTGTGGAGACCTCCCAGAAGACCTTTTAGTTTGTGTGTAATTGACAAACCAGATGACAGCTTTTACTGTTGATCATAAAACTGCAGTGAATTCACTCAGGCAGTGAATTTACCTTTCCTTTAATGTTTCTGTAGAGAAAAAGTTCAAATGCAGGTATATTATTTATTATGGCATCTAAAAGTATGCCCTTATGTGCAAGGTCATTTCAAAGGCATCTTCTCATCAAATGCACAGTTGCTCCTAGAGATTTTATAATCAGAAAGCCTCTTTGGAATCATCTGTTACATATATATTTCCTGAAAAATGTTGTATGTTTAGTTTTTTTTTTCTAAACTATACTTAAAGATATAATCTTTCATGCGTTTAATTCATCATCTAATTGGAGCTCTCTTAAAGCCCATGACTGGGGGTGAAAATAGCAAGCATCTTTTAGATTTTAAACAGTGCTTACCAACGGAGGGCAATCAAGGTGTCAGATGGCCTTGGCTTTGTGCTTGTTTCCTTTTAATGAATTCCTTTTTTGCTAGGTGCCATCAAGTCGCGTCCAACTCATAGTCATCCTATATACACCACAATGAAACACTGCCCAGTCCTACGCCAGAGTCAGCCTGTGCTGCTGTTTGAGTCCATTGTTGCAAGCACTGTGTCAATCCATCTGGATGAAGGTCATCTTCTTTTTTGCTGCTCTTCTACTTCACAAAGCATGATAGCCTCTTTCAAGGTCTGGGGTTGCCTTATAACATTTCCAAAGACCGCGAGACAAAGTCCACCATCACGGTGGCTCTACTTCTTCCAACACAGTTCATGGTACTTCCAATGTTCTTTGCAAGTACCATAATTCAAATGCATTGACTCTTCTTTGGACTTCCTTATTCAATACCCAACTTTCGTGCTTATAGGAGGTGATGGGAAATGACAGGTCTTGGATCAGGCATACTTTCGTCCTCAGAGTAGCAACCTTGCTTTTCAACATGCTGAAGAGGTCTTGTGTGGCAGATTTACATAATGCAATGTGCACTTTCATCTCTTGAGTGCTATGATTCATGCCTTAGAAAATATTTATGAAGCACTAACTCTATACCAAGGAGTCTGGTAGGACACACTTGCCTGCTGACTGTAAAACTGGGATCTTGAGCCTACCCAATATCTCTGTGGGTGAAAAACCTGAGAATATAATTTCAAAAGAATTACTGCCAAAATACTCTCTGGGAACAGTTTCACCCTGTTACAAAGGGTTGTGAAAAGTCACGGTCAACTCAATGGCACTCATTCAGTGCTAGACCAGGTATACTGTCTGATGAAGTGAACTCAAGAGAGAGAAAAACCCCCTGCCTATATGAAGTCTGCATTCTTAGGGAGAAGGAAGTAAACAAGAAAGACTATTGCATTGAATTTTTAAAGAACAAAAGGCATGCAAAGGAGTACAGAAGAGACAATTAAGACAAGGAGCAGAGTGTGCATGAAGAAGTCCTTGGCAATAGGAGCGAGCAGGGAAATCTCCATTGAAACAGGGAGATGCAGTTAGGGTCTAATGAGATGAAAGAAGATGCAGTTTTCTATGGCGATAGAATTTCAAGCAGAGGAAACCTCAAATAGCTAAAACTCCAAGAAGACAGAGTCAATGAGGGCAGAGTAGAGACAAATTCAAAGTGGGGTGGGAGGTGGGAGGGGGGCTTTGAGAGTGAAGGAAAAGACTGTAGTGGCTACTCTGAGATGGGAACCTGGAGAATTTAAAAGAGAACAGTGATGATATCTGAGTACACTAATGGAATCTTTTCAGTTTTTAGGATAAAATAATCTGCTTTCAGATGAAATGTTTCCCCAAATGGCTGATACCCTTGATGATGCTGATAGGATCCAGGTGGCCTGCACTTTATTCTGAACTTTGAGGTATCATGCAAAAAGTATTTACTTGCCTGGGGTAATAAGTAATTTCTTTTCTTGACAATGGAGTAATAGGTCAAATAAGCTTGGGAACCTATGAATTAGATCAGGGGTGGGGTGTTCACAATTTTTGGGGGGTGTTCACAATTTTTTAGCTGGCCAGCTACCTATGAAATGCTCAAGTCAAAATGATCTACTGATGACAAAATGGAAAACATATATGTATTACAATATTCATAAATGCATTGAGAATTCTTGATATGTCCAATGTATGTTTAAGTACCTTGCATAACTGCATGGGTCCATATTGCACAACACAATTAGCTATGTATATTTTTGTCATTACCTGAGTTTACTCTGATATTTGCACTGAATAGAATGAGTCAGGGATGCATAGTTCAGACAGTAGCTGCTGACAACCAGCCTCAAGCACACTTCCAAATGATCATCAGTCATGGTGCAATGGTACTTGGACTTCATGATCTTTATGTGGGAAAAGACTGACTTACATAAATAAGTAGAGCCAAATAATTCAGTCAAGAAGGTACCACATTTTCTCATGTTTGGGTACTTTCCCTCTCTGAGAAAGTTCCAGAACTGTTCATGCACTCTAGACTTCAGCTGAATGTTGGCTTGTAGTATCATAAGTCTCCATTCTGTATGAAAGTGATACATTTTTGTCTTCTTACTTGGTCCAGCTCTCCCACCCTTTCTTATGTTTAAGAGTAAAAAGAAAAAAAAGGTCTAAAAATTGGTGATAAACCATCTTGTCAATTTTGCTGCACTTAGAGCAGTTGATTGGGCATGTGTTTGATGCCTAAGATTGCAGCTGATTGGCTGCACTGTATATTGATTAATTGACAGGATTGATGATAGGTTTACATCTATTGTTTTAGTGCCATGTGTGGCAGTCACCGAATCTAGTGTCAATTTGAGGATTAAGAGTACAGGGGTTGAGTCTAGCCTGTCAATCTGAAATCGCTATGTGGGCATGGCTTTCTCAAGAATTCTGGGAAATCCGGCTGCATTTCCCCCTTGGAGGTTAAGAAACTCCCTCTTCAGTCACTTAGAGTCACTCTACTGAAAGACACAAGGCTGACTCCTTGGGAGACATTGCAGCTGACAAGACACATGACAACTTGCTAATAGATCCTGAGCCCTGAAAACTGGAGGAGTCACAAGGAAACCCCAACCAGCCCTAAGACGCACCTACCACTACTGGATACAGAAGAATCTGCATCCACTGGTCTGTGATTGTCCTGGGGTTGTTGCATGTGCTTCATGAGTCTCTAGAGGACTTATGGGTTGGTATTGGACACTGGGATAATAAAAGACTTAAGACCTTGAACTGAGATCTGGGATATCTTTTTGATGCACAGTTGTATATAAAGCGCTTATAGCTCTTGTATATAAAGATCTTTTTAAACACATAAAAGTTTCTATGGATTTGTTTTTCTAGTCTACCCTGACTAAAACATCACGTGATCTGCCCACACTACATTTGTGACGGATAGTGATAGATGTATTGAGTGTGTCTGATTGAGAGAGTGGAGGGAGAAGAAAAGCATAGAGACCTTTTTATAATGTTTTAAATTATTTCAGTAATCCAGACTAAAACAGGATGATAGTTGACAATTTTTTTAAAAAGAGAAGAGATTATAATTACACTGCAAGTTAGAAATACAAGAGTGTAATAAAATACAAAATAATATCATGATTTGTTGATGAGAAAACCAAGAATTTTCCAAGATTTTCAGCCAGAGCATTGGCCAAAGTCCTCAACTGAGATGGGAACAATCACAGGATGAAAGTCTGAGGACATGGAGAGGCGATTAGGAGGCTTCTGTTTGTTTTTCAGTTAAACACAATGTTGGAAGTGCTTAATGGACCCCAAGTGAAGATGCTCACAGGCAGTTGAATATCAAAGTCCATAATTTAGAGAAGTAGTGTTAGAAAAGTTCATTCAAAAATCAAGAGAATATAAATGGCATTTAAAGTCAGGACACTAAGAAAGATCAAAAAGACCAAAAGAATTGGGAAGAGAAAAGGCATCTGGAAATTGGTCCCCGGGCTGCCACAGCAGGTAAAGGTTAGAGAGATGAGGCAAAGCTAGCTGATGAAGTAGGAGTGCATATCCAGTGAGGTCGTAACGAAATCAGTAGAGTTATGGAAACCATGAGTTGAAAGCATTTCAAGAAATAAGTGTTGCCAAACACTGCTTATAAACCAGGTGTGAAGAGGTCTGAAGGCTAGCCATGAAGTTACAAGAAAATCGTTGGTGACCTTGGCAATAGAATTTTAATGTAATGAAGTAGATTTAAGAGAGGATGGGAGGGAAGGAATAGAAATCAATGATAACAGGAGCTGTTTCTGTTATAAAGAGGAGCATGTTGAGCACTTTAGAAAACTAAAACAGAAAAATACAGGCTCTGACTCAGTTGACCACAAGAATTGACAGGTATCTTGATCACAGTTATTGATGAAAGCATGTTCTTGACTTGTTTAGGAGCACTGATGTCAGAGGGAAATTGATCATAGGTTGTTTACCTGTAGATTTCTCCCATCTCACAGTTCAGCTTCTGGTTTTCTTAGGGGCAACAGAAACACTTGGGCACGGAGAGAGCATTAAAAACCAACAACAATATCTCTAAAATGTTCCGGAAAGGGTCTTGAACTATTCACCTGGACATGGAGGAGCCAGAGAGCATGACTGCTCTATGTACCGTTATTAATGAATGATGGTTTATAAATCCAGAGTCATTTTATAAAGTTATTTGCCCTGTGATCTTTGCCACGCTCCTTAGATGGCAGTTGTGTCAGGGTAAAATAAAGGAGCACAATTAGATGGTCTCTCTTTTCCCTTCTTTCTCTTTGTCCCTTGATTCTATTATGTTGGGTGCTATTAGCACTGTAGGATTCGAACTCATGTGAAGAAATTGCTTTTTTGAGAGGCCCATCTTATTTCCCCATCGGAATGGAAGCCTAGTTCTTAAAGCTATGCCATAAGGAAAATTAATATTTGAGAGATTTTGAGCAAGTTTTGTATTATGGATTGGAATCTAAGCTTGTCCTTGGGGCAAACCCTTCTTTTTACTGTAGGGATGTGTGTGCTTTCAGTTCTATCTTTACATTTGCCAGGTGAAAGTATTTATTTGATTTTGGAAAAGCCCTAAATGAGGGAAATCATCCAAATGCAGTTGTTTAAGACGCAAGTTCAGTGTCCCAGCCTTATAGTTTACTCCGAGGTTCTTGTTGTCTCTAGATGTTGTGGCATGGATTTTGATGTTTGTAAAGAACAGACACCTGAGAACCTGACAGATATCATTCACCTAAAAGGATGACAGCTGCTCATTAAAGATGAAGATGTAAAAGGGAGGAGTCTCAGGCACCACTCAGATGCTGTCCCTCTCATTATGTAAGAAAAATAAATTTCTACTCAGTTAAGCATACAATTTGTGCTTCTGTTACGTGGAACTAACTACATTTCTAATTAGCATAATTTTTGCTTCAGTGATTCTTAATTTATCCCAACCCCTCCATTTGTTATATTCTTTCTTTTCTTTCCAGAATTTGCATTGATAGTTTGACTTTAATAATATTTGCACAAACAATTGTTTTCTAAACTGTAATACTGGTTTTTCTTATCTATATTGTACATATTGGGATGCTTAGATGGTAAAGTTTACTCTTAACTGCTCATTTTGGTTCAGTGGCAATCAGTAGAACTTTAGAAGAAAGGCATGATTGGGTCTTTTTGTAAAGATTAAAGTCAACCCACTCAATACTATCCCTCATGAAGATATCACTGAATATATGGCTGAACCGTACAACACACAGCAAAGGGTGGTGAAGAAACCAATGGTACCTGGTTAAGACCTTATAAGCTCATCTTCAAACAAGCAGCCATCTAAGGGTGGTACCAACTGAGTCTACATGTAAGACACATATCAGCCTGGGTGACCAAAGGATTATAAATAAATAAACCCAAATCTGAAGAAGAGGATAACATTAAAACTTAAATTGTGGGTGCTCAGTATGCAGAAGACTGTGGATGACAGTGGAAGCCCAAAATCCATTTGCGGGGTCTCCACATAGATTAAGTATCTGAGGAATTCTTTGTGATCCTAGTTGAGGAATGTAAATAGCATTGCTATCATACAACAAGCATTTTACATTTGATAATGTAAAATGCAGTTAGACTAAAATGTAATAATATTATCATTTCACCTCCCCATTGACCTATTTCTAGGCTGTCTCAGTTTTTAATATTGTCAGCTTTCTCTTTAAGTCTTTTCTACGTTATTTTTCCATTCTTGTCATTTTACTGGATTTTTTGTTGTTTTTCTGTATGATTTTCTGTGTGTGAAATCCAGGATAGTTATACGGCGGGGGAGGATGGGAAGAAATGGAGAGCAAAACCCAATGAACATGAGAAAAAAGTGTTCTGAAATAGATTTGTGTTGATGATTGTACAAATGTGCTTAATATGAATGAATGATTAAATTGTCTGACACGTGAAACATATTCCAATAAAACCATTAAAAATGATCCTGAGAAAGCCCTATGAAGCCGTGTGAAGTAGTTCTCTCCTCAAACACAAGGAGACAGTAGGAGTTGAAGCCACCCAAGGGCAACAGGCTTGGCCCCAGCTTTGCCTTGGCTTTAGTGGGTACGCTTGTGGCTGACAGTCATATGGCCACCAGGGGTTGAGCTTGGCTAAGACACAAAATCAAGGTGACTTTCTTGCCTGACTACTGTGCCCTGATCAATGTGTTCGTTAACTCTGTTGTTTCTTTCCAAGAAATGGTCTTAGTCATCATTCAACGCAGTGCCGAGTGAGTCAATGCCTACACATGGTGACGCTCGGCGGGTTTCCGAGATTGTAACTGTTTTTTTGTTTTGGCGTTTTTGGTTTTTGTTGGGCATGACTGCCCTCTGATGGTCGTGGGAGCTACCCAGCGCTGCTCAAGCAGCCACTGGATTTGAACTGCCAAGCCCGCGGGCCACAGTCCCGCACTCAACCACTTAGGCCACCTGGGCTCAGCAGCGAGATTGTAACAGTTTACCAAGAAGAATGCCCAGTCTTTGGTCCAGGAGGAGTGACTGATGCTTTTGAACTGTCACCATTAAGATCATAGCCCCAGTTTAACCGTGACATCACCAGGGCTCCCAACCCTTGTCGTGACTGCTAGTGATCCTTCCCAGAGGCACTGTCTTTTTATGTCAGCTATTTGGCCACCTAGTCAAAGGTAGAAGAACTTGGTTATAAATAATCTGAGGTCAGGGATCACAATCCAGTTACATTAATGCAGTTGCAATTACAACATAAAAAAAAACGTAATATTCTAAGGAAAAAACACAGAAACTTTGAATTCATTTTTAGCTGTTGTTAACACATTAAACACCAGATATTTTAAAATCAAGAGGTCAAAAATCCAGCAACTAAATCAACGCGAAGAGGTGGGGAAGTTGTGGAGACCCGAAACCCATCTGCAAGTTAACACATTAAAGACTAGATAACTTGGGATTCGTCAGCAGTGTGTTAATTTTATGCTAATAGAAATATGTCAATTTAGAAGAAATAGGGTTTTTAAAAGGTAGGATCAAATAATGATAGGCTGAAACCTAAACTTAAACATTCAAAATTTTATAACTAGCTCTTATGGAGGCCCATCAATCCAATTATATACCATGTCACCACAAAACAATTCTCTAAGAAATTAGTCATCTTGGCATCCTTCCTGAATATTTTGAGTCTTTTTAAGATATAGTCTCCTTAAAGGCCCTATTTGTTCTTTTGGGAAAATAGCTTTGTATTCTGCTTTAATATACAATGATTTAATATGTAACCATGGTCCATGGGTTGAATAGTAATTGCTTTCATGGGTTAAGTGACTTGAAAATATGTATTAAATTGTATTCCAGATTCACTACATTCCAAATTTGATAATGGAATGCAATGGATCACCTAACTATTAAAAGAAATTTTGTGGAAACAGGTACTGTGCTTTTACATCATCGACAGATATTCATGACTGATCCATAGATAGATTCATCCCTATTGCTCTTTCCCTAAAATTTTCCTCTTTAATTAGCTCTATAATTATTACATTTTCTTCTAATGACCTACCATCTGTTTCCAGTTTTGGCCTCTCCTTAAAAATGGACTGAAAAGCTGGTGTCTCATACACTAACTGTTTATAATAGGCAGTGTAAGGAAGGCATTGTGCTAAGCCTTGGCTTGTTTAAAAAAAAGTATGATAGGGCTCTCATAAAAGTCACATAAAAGCTAATTAAAAGTACAGGGTTAAAGTATAGAATAAGTAACAAGGAAATGGTATAAGTTTTATCACTCAAACTGACAGTCTCCATGTCTAATCCACAGGGTCAGAAAAGGTGGGGCAGACATGCTTTTGTGAAGTATGTAAATACTAGGGGGTACCAAGAAAATCTGGAATATTTTTTCAAATCTATGTATTAATTTTTATTTTACAAAACAAGCTTAGCATCATCAAAGTACTTTCAGTATCCTTAATATATTTGTCAAATCTGTGATTCCATTCTTAGAAACATTTTTCAAACTCACTGGTTTGAATGGTTGACAGGAACACCCTTGTTTTTTTCCTCACCTCTTCTATGTCCTCATTCGTGGAAACAAAAAGGAGTCACATAAAGAGAGGCTCCGTGAGTAAGATGCCAGGGGCAAGAGAAGCTCGCTGGTTCTTTGGTTTATTTTCCCCAAAAACTGATGCACGGAAATGTCTGCGTGAGCTGATGCATTGTCATGGTGGCAAACTCAGTCCCCTGTCTGCCATAAATCCATCCTTTTAAAATCTATTTATTTAATAAATCATTGTGTTGGGGGCTCATTCAACACTTATCACAAAACATACACACTTACATTGTGACAAGCACCTTTTTACCCTGCTGCCCTCATCATTCTCAAAACAATTGCTCTCTACTTGAGCCCTTGGCATCAGTTCCTCAATTTCTCCCCCCTCCCCACTTCCCCCTCCCTCATGAACCCTTGATAATTTATAAATTATTATCATTTTGTCATGTCTTACATTGCCCAGCATCTCCCTTCACCCACTCCTCCACTGTCTGTCCTCCAGATAGGAGGTCATATGTAGATCTTTGCAATCACGTCCCCCTTTCTACCCCATCTTCCCTCCACTCCCCTAGTATTTCGATTTTCACCACTGGTCCTGAGGGGTTCATCCATTCTGGATTCCCTGTATTTCCAGTTCCCATCTGTACCAGTCTACTTCTTCTAGTCCAGCTGGATTTGTAAGGTAGAATTGATATCATGATAGTTGGAAGAAGGAAGCATTTAAGAACTAGAGGAAAGTTATATTTTATTGTCATTACACTGTATCCTGGCTCTCTCATCTCCTCTCTGCTACCCTTCTATAAGGGGATGTCCAATTGTCCACAGATAGGCTTTGGTTCCCCACTCTGCACTCCCCCTCATTCACAATGATGTGAGTTTTGTTCCTGACTTCTTGATCCCTGTTCACTTCAACCCCTTGTGATCTCACAGGCTAGTGTGCTTCTTCCATGTGGGTTTTGCTGCCTCTGTGCTAGATGGCTGCTTATTCACCTTGAAGCCTTTAAGACCTCAGGCTCTATATCTTTTGGTAGCCAGGCACCATCAACTTTCTCCACCACATTTTCTCATGCACCCATTTTTCTTCAGCGATCATATCGGGAGGATAGGTACACAATGATATAATTTTCGTTCTTTGATGCCGGATTCCTTCCACACCTCATGATCACACAGGCTGGTATGCTTCTTCCATAGTGGGCTTTGTTGCTCCTGAACTAGATGGCCGCTTGTTGCCCTTCGGCCTTTAAAGAGCCCAGATGTTATATCTTTTGATAGCTGGGCACCATCAGCTTTCTTCATCACTCTTGCTCATACCCACACCCAGTCTTCAGCTATCTTTTCAGGAAGGTGAGTACACAATGATATGGTTGTTTCCTGTTTGATGCCTGAGATCTGATCCCTTTGATACCTCATGACCACAGACTGGTATGCTTCTTACATGTAGGCTTGGTTGCTTCTCAACTAAATGGCTGTTTATTTATCTTCAAGCCTTTAAGACCCCAGATGCAATATCTTCTGAAAGCTGGGCACTGTCAGTTAGCTTAACATTTGCTCATGCACCCATTTGTCTTCAGTGATCATATTGGGCAGCTGGGCACCATGAAATTCCAGTTTAATAGAACAAAGTGCTCTTGCATTGAGGGAGTATTTGAATGGAGAACCAAGGTCTATCTACTACCCTAGTACTATACCTATAAATAGATGTACATAGTTTTATATCTTCATCATCATAAATAAATATACATGCACATACACACATGTACATAGACACATATTTAGACCTCTATACATGCCTTTTACATCCTAGTTCTTTCTTCTATTTCCGTTTACTTTCCTCTTGTCCCACTGTCATGCTCAGCCTTCATTTGGGTTTCAGTGCTTCCTTTCACTTATATTACCCTTGCTCAAGCCCTACCAGGCCTCGTACACCTCCCTCGCCACCAATTCCAGACCACTTGCTGTTCCCCTGTCCCTGAGCCTGTCCACATGACCTCCTCACCTCCTTCCCCCATGTCCCCCAGGACCCGTTTGT
Organism: Nesogale talazaci; assembly: GCA_004026705.1. Taxonomy (NCBI): domain Eukaryota; kingdom Metazoa; phylum Chordata; class Mammalia; order Afrosoricida; family Tenrecidae; genus Nesogale; species Nesogale talazaci. The sequence goes on from PVJH01000604.1 coordinate 39,003, forward strand.
CCAGTCGTTCTCTCCTCCTGACTATCCAAGGATCAAGAGTGGTGACTGCAAAAGGCAGGCTTGAAAAACTGAGTTTCCAATATCCGCTTTCAGCGCTCTGAGCAAGTTCATGCTGCAAGCCCAGTAAGGCCTAGTCCGTGACTCAGACTTCCGCTGCTAAGGGAAAGTGACGGGTGGCATGCCTGCTTGAGTCTAGCCTGGCGTCTGCAGGCAACCAGTTTTAAGGATCCTAGTCCCAGAATCCACTTTCCTTTGTCTTCGGGTGAGTTCATGCTGTGGAGACTGTAAGATCCTGGTCCACAACTCAACCTCCTGCCACTAAGACAAAGTGGCGTGCAGCGTGCGTGCACAATCCACCTTGGTGGCTGTGGATGTCAAGTTTGAAAAGTCCTCTTCTTTCCCACAGCTCCAGGCAAGTTCATGTGGTCGGCTACATGGATGTTCCCATAGCTCGGGAGGAAGCAGGGTGTGACACTTGGTCTGGGAGACTCAGGGACTGCCAGGAGCCACAGTGCAGGAGAAATGGTGGCTGGAAAGTGCGGAGTCGCTTCCTGTGGATGGGATCCTTTAAATGGCAAGGCCTGAGCCCCGCTGACTGTGCAGGTGCAACTGTTTGGGGGTTGGAGGCTACCCAGGTACTAGTGCTGGGTACACCCAGCTGTAGACAATCAAACCTGCTATGGATTTGTCCCTGGGGCCCTGCATGGCTGCCAGGAGAGCCCAGAGTTTGCAGATGGAATTATTTCTAGCTAGTCCCTTGTAGGGAAGGCAAGGCTGGGAGACAGGTGCAACCGCCCCAGATGAGAGACTCGAGTGGAACGCTGCTATGTGGTGGGCAGACCTGGCTTTGGGGAGCTCTACTCTATAGCTGTCCTGTTTCTAGGGTAGCGACCTGGCCAGGGCATGGATGGGGGGAGGCACATAAATATCATTGCCCAGCCAGCAGGGAAATCCTATATAGATATATGAACTCAGATCTCTGGGGGTTGAAATAAAGCAGATGCAGGACAGGATCCAGCCCCCCCCCCCCCCGGGACAGAGAGAATCTCTCATAGGGACCTCACCAGAGATCTTATTTGGTCTCTGAGACCCCAGACTCACTGGAGCTCCCAATACAGGCTGCTTACCTCGGCGCCATCTTGACCAGAATCTCAGTCCTTTTTTTTTTTTGTCACACACTGTTATACAATCTTTTCTGAACCTCTAACTAGAAAGTTTCATTAATAGTCTGGCCTGGTGGAACAAACTCCAAATGTATCATGAGTTGACAATTTCTTCTGTCCAGAACAAGGTTTGTCATTAATTGACATTTCACCTTTTTTGAAAGGACAAAAAACACTCCTATGAGTTTTTCTCATAATTCTGTCCTAAGATGTGTTCATCATCAAACAGTTTCTGCAGCATTTTTCCTGAGCAGGAAACACAATTTCACAGCCCCATACTCTTCTCTTAAAGTCACCAGCCCCTCCCCCACCCCCTCACACACACACACCAGAAACAAACAAACAAATAAATGAGGTTCAAGAAAAACTGCTTTTATGAAAAAATTCACTGTGGCCACAGGGAACCTTCCCAGGTGATGCTACTGGGTGCATTAACTCAGAGTAAGTTGCTTCATGCTTGCCTAGTTAGTAAAAGAAGAAAATGTGTCTACGAAAGTTCCACTCTACCCAGCCAATTCTGAGTGTTTGGGGTAAGTCTTCATATACCACTAAGAAATGTGATGTTACTTTAATATTAATGATGATAAGAGTACCCAATATTATTTTTTTCATGGGCCAAATATTATACTAAGTGTCCTGTAAGGATTAGCTCATGAAATCCACAGATAGAGATCTCAGGCTTGGAATGAAAGTTTATTACCCCTTCCATTTTAGCGAACAGAAGATTGAGGGGGAAAGAACTTAGCTGACTTGCCTCAGGTTACGAATGATTGGTAGAAAAGGGATCTATATGCAAGGTCGTGTGACACCCACCTCTGTTCTCTGGCAGGAGGTTCAACGAAGACAAATGTATTGACATTTGAACCACTTACCATAGTTTAGAATGGTTAGCTCTTAATTTATGCTCAAATTAGTGAACCAATTTCCCTGGATTTCAGTATGATGGCTTTACAATCAAGAAACTCTACACTTGGGTTTACTTAATGGGCTGATAGACTGCCAGGATTGTGAACTCATTGTTAAACATTAGCCTGGCAGTGAAAGATAAGAACGCATATGCTTTGTCTACATATGGAGCAAGTTGTCATTCAAAGCGGCAAAATATAGCTAAGGAGTTTAAGAACTGAGGGGCACATCAGTTCAAGACCCAGGAGGAGAACATGAGACCAGACAATATGCCAATTAATGGAATTAAACGAAAACGATTTAAAATGAGATCCCCCTCAGGAGACAATGTCAAAGAAAAGGCAGCTAATTCAATAAGGACAAAAGGATAAGTGCGCTAACTATGTGAGGATCAGAATATTTAAAGTTGATAGCGTCTTAAGAATTAAAGAACATTGGCTTGTGATTGCTGTGAATTTATTATGCCCCAGTAGCTCACTCTAATTTAGTCCCCTTCATCTGCAGAACAAATATGCTCAAACGGAGATTCCAGGACAAAAGAAATAATCCTTTCTTGTTGCAGTCAAGCTATAAACGTGATTATGATCAGTAGCCATTCACAGAGGAATAAATGAAGGGCTATCCATCACACTAGTAAACTTTTCCACCCGTCTGTCATGTTGCATTTAAGAGGCTGTTTCACCACATTTTGGATGTTTTTAAAGGTGGGCTTTTTTTTAAAAAGTGCATTTCATACTTGGAAACTCCTGAGTACACTCTGAGAGTGGAAACAGAGAGATGTAATTTCCCTTTTCCTAAGGAGATTTTAGAGTGCCAAAGGCATGGCAGGGGGTAGTTAATAGAGTGAGAAAAGTGAATTTGTATGTCTCTGTAGCAAATAACTGAAAAAATGAATTTAAGAAATTCTGTTATGGGCTATATTCTTCAGAAAAGTAGTTGTGTAGTGTCATTATTCAATTTTTTTTAATCGCAAAATGTGCCTCTGCAGACCAAAAAATCTAAAGACTGCAGCAGGGAGTAGGTATAAAATGCTACACTAAATACGAAGGCATCGAATCTTGTTAACTGAGCTTTGACAATTGCACACTTGGAGCGATGATAGCCCTAAAACCATGACAGTAAATCAAAAGGGGGGGGGGGAACCACCAACAAAAAAACCTTCTCTACCATGACTCATCGCAACCTTAAAGGACACAGTGGAATGGCCCTTGTGGGTTTCCAAGACTGTACATTTTTTCAAGAGTAGAAAGTCCCCTCTTTACTCCAGCAAACTGGTTGGTGCTTTACAGCAGCTGACCTTGTAACTAGTAGTCCAATTTTTAACCCGCTACACCACCAGGGATCCTGAATATGACATTTGCTGAAACAAGCAAAGAAACAAACAACATGTTATTTAAGTAATGACCAAACAACTAGTCACAGTAGGACTGAAGCAGAAATGTGCTCCAGAGAATTTTTGAAAACTGATTTTTCTGAAGAAAATCCCCAGATGTTTCTTAGGGGAAGCCTCTGATTTTTCCAGTTATCAACGTAGTAACTGTTTGTACCACTCAGAGACTCTTATCTGAGGACAGATGTAAAAAAAAAACTTTAGAAACACCATTTCCGGAAGAAAAGGTTTTGTCATCGGATGTTGTTGCTGTATGCAGTTCATTTAATGCTGACTCAAAGCCCTTGGAAAACAGAATTGATCTTCTGAATAGGGTTTCCTAGGTTGTAAGCTTTACAGGTTCAGGGCAGATGCAGAATTGGTCATGAAACAAGGGATATTATTGCAGATATCAGATGGATCTTGGCTGAAAGCAGAGCATATGAGAAAGAAGTTTACTCATGTTTTCTAGCCTGTGCCAAGGCATGTTGACTGTGTGAACTATAGTAAATGATGGAAAACTTTGGAACAATGGAAATTCCAGAACACTTCACTGTGATCCTTCAGAACTTATACAGGGATCAAGTGGCACTTGTGTGAACAGACAAGGGTATACTGTATGGCTTAAAATCAGGAAAGATGCCATTAGGGTTTTATCCTCTCAGCATACTTATTTGGTATGCTAAGTAAATCATCTGCAAAGTTTGATTATATGAAGAAGAATGGGGCATCAAGATTGGAGGAAGGCTTACTAACAATCTTTGATATGTGAACGGCATAACCTTGCTTATTGAAAGGGAGGAGGACTTGAAGTATTGAGGAAGATCTAGGATTGCAGCCTTTATTATGGATGACAATGTAAAGAAGACCAAAACTCTCACAACTGGACCAAAAGGCAACATCCTTGTAAAGTGAGAAAAGAGTGGAATTGTGAAGGGTTTTGTCTTGCTTGGATCTGCAATTAATATTTATGGAAGCAGTGGTCGAGGGATCAAATGACACATTGCATTGAGCATATCTGTGTTAGAAGTGTGACATAAGTGCCTCTTTGAAGCAAAAATACAGAGACTTCACCTCATGTACAGGGACATTGTCAATAAAGACCAATCCATGAGAAGGACATCATGCATGAGAGAGGCAGTACAAGAGAGAAAGCCCCTTGACAAGATGGATTGCCATAGTGTCTGCAACACTAGGTTACAGCACAGGAGCAATTGTGAAGGTGGTTGTGATGGGTAGGTTTGTTATGCCAACATAGCCACAGAAGATTGGTGGGTCTGTTGTGACGGCACAGCCAATGAACACACGGGATGAATTGAAGGGCAGAGATAGGAAGGGCTCAGCAAGTCCCACCCTCTCTCTTGCTTTTGGATCTTCGGACCATAGAACTGCCTTGTTCTTCCTGTGCCTCGACCTCTAAGCAACATTACCCGTGGGACACCTAATCATGGACTGTGGAGCTGTGAGTTGAGGTTCCTTCAAGCCCTACTTCACCACGCTCCTGGGATATACATCTCTTGAGCTGGGGACTGTTGGACTCTGTCATCTGGCTGACTGTTGGTGACCTGCTCTGCTGTTTGCTGTCTATGACCAGATAACCTGTATTGCTCTAAAGAGGGCTACTCGGCGGCCCTCAAGACTTGAAGGACTGCCAGTGCTCTAGTTGCCTCATGCAAGTGAGTTGCACTGAGCAATCTGTACTGCTTTATAGACAGTTAACTGTTTCTTTCTTATCTTGTATGCCTTTCTCTATATATAAATATATAAAAAGAATTACTAGTGTCCTGATTTTATTTCTCTAAGAAAACTCTGCCTGACACAAGTGGTACCAGGAGTGTACTAGAGAAATAAAATCATAAATATGGGTTTCTTTGATTGGTCCTCCAATCTGATTAGTCTTAAGAGTGCTGATGATGCTAATTCTAGACCTAAAGCCATGGGTAATTTTGCCAATCCTACTAGTCCATGGTGTGAAATAGCAAAGGTAATAACTAAAGTAGGAGCACCGATGGATGGGTGCTAGTTACAGGAGAGGCTCTGGGAGAACGTATGTTTGATATATTCCAGCAGTTTTGTCAAGATGCCAAGTATAAGGAAGCTGGTTGGCTGGTCCTCCTTACGATGCACTATGTGATTAAGGAGAGGGATAGCTTAAGGGCCTCAGAAGCATGCCTTAAGTGCCGACTCACAGCCATGAAGGATTCTGTCTGTGCTACAAAGGAGAGTCTTCTTATCTGGAGTAAAAGAGCCAATATTGCTGAGAACCAGGTCCAAAGTCTCTTTATGCGAATGGCTGAATTACAGCGTCAGCTGAATGGCAGATCTAGAGCAGTGTCTGAAGCCAAAGTGAGGGCATTGATAGGAAAAAATTGAGACCCTGAAACCTGGGATGGGAATATATGGGCTGATGATCCAGAAGAAGAGGATATTATGCCACAATGAGAAGCAATTGAACCAGCCCAGTTAATAGATCTACCCCTCCCAGCTGAAGATAGTAATCTACTATCAACAAAACAACCCACACCTGAGCAGATAATCCAACCTACTCAAGGTGAAACACCAGGTGGGGCTGCATCTCTATCATTGCCTGAGGGAGATGACTTACAAGACAGCGCTGAGAACACCCAGGAAACACCCTCACCATTGATAGTTTCTGCTAGACCTGTAACTAAAATTAAGGCAAGGAAAGCTCCTAAGGGTGAGGCCCAGGTGATTATTCAAGAAGAAGTACACTATCCTCACAAAGAACTGCTCAAGCATTCAAATACATACAAGCAAAAACCTGGGGAGTATCCCTGGGAATGGTTTACTAAGGGTGTGGGATACGAGTGCAAGAAATGTAACAATATTAGATCAGTCTGAGTTTCTGGATATGGGACCCCTAAGCATAGACTCTTTTTTCAATGCTTCAGCGAGAGAGACAAAGAGAGGATCCAACTCCTTATTTGGCTGGTTCACTGAGGCATGGGCTGCCAGATGACCTAGATTAGACCAACTTGAGGTGCCTGACCTACCCTGATACACTGTAGAAGAAGGTATCCAAAAGCTGAGGGAAATTGGTATGGTGGAATGGATCTATCAGGATACTCCCATAGACCACAAAAGGGGGTGTCCTGAGGCCATATTCTTCACTACAACCATAAGGAATAAGTTTGGGCCCCAGCATCTTTGGAGACTCCTATAATTGCTATGTTGTGTGCACCAGGATTAACTGTGGGAACTGCCTTAAGTGAACTCTGACATTTGCCCATAATGAGGCTGATTGGACTCCGTGGTGACAGAGGGCAAATGTCAGCAGTGAATCAACAGAGACAGGGTGAACGTGGTTATAATAGACAACAAGGCTTTCATGGTAATCAAAGCACTCTGTCTCATGTGGAATTATGGCATTGGCTACTTAGTCATGGTGTCCCTAGGAGTGAAATAGATGGGAAATCTACTAAATATTTACGTGACCTATACAAGCAGAAGAATGCTGGATCAGGTGAACAGAGGGATAGGAAGTCACCATCACTCAACCAATTCCCAGACCTGAGCCAGTTTACAGACCCACAACCACTTGAATGAGGGGAAGGCCAGGTCCCTTGGAAGGACCCTGCCATATCTCTGAAGGCTTATGCAGTTAGTCTTTCTTCTAGCCTTCCCCAAAGGGACCTGTGGCCTTTCACAAGAGTAATTGCTCATTGGGGGAAAGGAAATAATCAAACTTTTCCGGGATTACTGGACACTGGCTCTGAACTGACACTAATTCCAGGGGACCCAAAGTGTTTCCAAGACCCGATAGTCAGAGTGGAGGCTTATGGAGGTCAAGTTATTAATGGAGTTTTAGCTCAGGTGCACCTTGTGGGTTCAGTAGGTTCCCGAACCCATCTGTGGTTATTTCCCCAGTTCCAGAATGCATCATTGGAATAGACATGCTTAGTAACTGGCAGAACCCCCATATTGGATCCCTGAAATGTGGAATAAGGGCTATCATAGTGGGAAAGGCCAAATGGAAACCCTTAGAATTGCCATTGCCTAGGAAAATAGTAAACCAAAAAGCAATACCTCATTCCTGGAGGGATTGCAGAGATCAGTGCTATCATCAAAGACTTGAAAAATGCAGGGGTGGTGATTCCTACCACATGTCCATTTAACTCACACATTTGGCCTTTAATGAAGAAAGATGGATCCTGGAGAATGACAGTGGATTATCGTAAGCTTAACCTGGTGGTAACTCCAATTGCAGCTGCAGTTCCAGATGTGGTCTCATTGCTTGAGCAAATTATTACTTTTCCTGATACTTGGTATGCAGCTATTGATCTGGCCAATGCCTTCTTCTCAATACCAATTTCAAAGGATCACCAAAAGCAGTTTGCCTTCAGCTGGCAAAGGCAATAGTACTCTTTCACAACTCTTCCCCAGGGGTACATCAACTCTTTTGCCCTGTGCCATAATTTAATTCAAAGGGACCTCGATCACCTGTCTATTCCACAAAATGTTACACTAGTCCATTATATTGATGACATTATGCTGATTGGATCCACTAAGGAGGATGTATCAAAGACTTTAGATTCATTAGTACAGTATCTGCGTACAAGAGATTAGGAAATTAACCCAACAAAGATTCAAGCACCCTCCACCTTGGTAAAATTTCTAGGGGTCCAGTGGTGTGGAGCATGTCGAGATATTCCCACTAAAGTGAAGGACAAGCTATTGCATCTGGCTCCCCCAACAACGAAACAGGAGGCACAACACCTAGTGGGCCTTTTCGGATTTTGGAGGCAAAATATCCCTCACTTGGGTGTTCTACTTCGACCTATTTATCAGGTGACACGAAAGGCCTCCAATTTTGAGTGGGGCTTGGAACAAGAAAAGGCTCTGCAACAGGTTCAGGCTGCCATGCAAGCTGCTTTGCCACTGGGACCATATGATCCAGCTGACCCAATGGTGCTAGAAGTGTCAGTTGTTGATAAAGATGCAGTGCGGAGTCTTTGGCAGACCCCTATTGATGAATCACAGCATAGACCATTGGGATTTTGGAGTAAAGTCTTGCCATCTTCTGCAGACAACTACTCCCCCTTTGAAAAATAGCTGTTGGCCTGTTACTGGGCTTTGGTGGAGACTGAACGCCTCACCTTGGGCCACCAAGTCACCATGACACAGTGGTATAGGATGAGACGGTGTTTCACTCTTGTGCAGAGGGTCACTGTGCATTGAAACGGACCCAATGGCTTCTAACATAAAGTGACCACATTTTAAGTGGGACACCATTGATGGGGGAGGGGGTGTTTTTGATGGAGCATCAAAAATTTTTCATTGAATGCAAAAATAGTATTGTCATATATTTATTTTAATTTTAAAATGTCGCAGGATGTGGTTAGATTGTTAAAAAGTGGGACAGCTGGTCACTTTACTCTAACAGCAAAAAACAGTGGTCTTTCTAGGAGCAGAGAGCTTGGTTTTTTCTTCTGCTGAATGTTTGGAGGGCTTGAGCTCCAACCTTTAAGTCAGTGGAGGAATATTTCAATCAATGTGTCACCATGGCTCCTCAGTCATTGTTAAAGCTCCAAAGCTCTCTGTCAGCAAGTTGATTCTGATTCCTAGTGAACTGAGAACACAGAGCAGACCTGTTCCGTATGATTTCTTTCTGGAAACAGAAAGTTTGTTCTTTCTCTCAGAGAGGGACTGGTGAAATTGAACCTTCTGTCCTGTGGTTAAGTAAGCCAACTGCTCAAACTGCTGAGCCACCAGTGCTGCTTTGGTGGGTGTTTCACCCAACTGTACTGTCATGGCGCTGTCACGGATATGGCATCACAGTGAGCCTATGGAGGGTTTTGGAGCCTGAAACCTTTGCAAGAGCAGATAGCCCTGTTCTCGGAAATAATTGTGATGACAGAATTGAGTTCCTCCATCTCTACCTGAAGAAAGTCAGGCGCCATCGTTTCTCTGTAGCGGGCAGATTGTAACTTTTTACATTTTTTTGAAGCTCTTGACTAAACACTTTGTCATCTGAAAAACATCAGCAGCAACAGCAGTGCATTTGTACAATTTAGATTTTTGATTGTATGAAGAATCTAGATTTTTCTAGATGAGCAATGATACACTCACATCACTTCTATTGGCACTACATCATGATAACTACTATGATTATTTTCTTCATGATAGCAACAAAAATGTTGTTAGTCCATGAATTCTCTGTATCCTGACATCTGTGGTAACTTGCTGCACAAAAGCATTTCTTTAAATTATTTAGTTCTAATGCGAATGAAAGAAAATGAAAGATTCCTCTGCTGAACAGGCATTCCTACATGACCTGGTTTTTGTTAGCCAACTGTATAATGCACTTAGCTTTTGGGTTACTCACAGAAAAGCAGTGTGAGAGGTCTGATGCCAATTACTTTAAGAAACATAGCAAAGTGGCCTAAAGAAACCAGATGGTGCCTCCCAATCAGAAAGACTATTGTCTGGATTCTTAAAAGCTTGTCTTAGAGCATGCAACCATCTTAGGGAGGCATCAACTAAGAACACATGGGAGAAGTACGCTTGCTTCAGAATTTCAAATAATTAATCCAAATCCAAAGGAGGGAATTGTGACTACTTACCTTGCAAAAGCTATAGATGCCTCCTCTCCCCCTCCCCCAAAACCCCTTCCTCTCAGCAAGCCAAACTAACTCATAGTGGCCCTTTAGAACAGTGTAAAACAGCTTCTATAACTTCCAAGACTATAACTCTTTAAGGGAGTAGAAAGTCCCATCTTTCTCCCAAGGAGCAACTGGTGGTTTCAAACGAGTGACCTTCTGGTTTGTAGCCAAAGGCATAACCACACGAGAGCTCTCATGGTTGTCAAGGGAAGTCCAAAATCTGCTTGTTGAGTTTCCACATGCGTGAGACCTCCAGAAGTTCCCTTTGAAAATAATCCAGGTATGTGAATAGCCCTGCTATCAGAGAACATTTTACAGTCAATTATGGTAGATGTGGTTAGATTAATTACTGTTAACTGTACTCTTCTTTTTAATCTGTTTTAAAGTTGTTTCCATTTTTAATGTTTCCTGCTTATTTGGATTGAGGTCTTTCTAGTCATTGTTTGTGTGTGTGCGTTTCTTGTTTGTTCTTTGTATGATTTTTCTACATATGAAATCCAGGATAAATAGATCTATAGAGGCAGTATATGGATTCATAATAATCTAAGAGTATATGGTTGGAGAGCATGGAGGTGAAATGGAGAGCTAACAATAATGAGAACTAGAAGAAAATGTTCTGAAATTGATTGTGGTGAGAATTACACCAATCTTCTTCCTCTTCTTCTTCTTCCTCTTTTTTTTTTTTTTTTTTTTGTGGCATCACTGCCATGGTGGGAGTAGGAAGCCAAGCCTTGGTCCTGGAGAGCTGCTGCTGGATTTCAATTGTCAACCCTATGGACTGCAGTCCTGCACACAACCACTAGGCCATCAGGGCTCAGCCACCAGTGTTCTTAGTACAATCAAATGACTAAGTGGTAAGATATATGAAGTATATGCTAATAATACTGCTAGATTTCACAGGTGGGAAATACCTAAGTCCTTGGCTTTACATGGGAAAGAATTCTCTCTGAAGCCTGGTTTGTGATCCAATTCGGTTCTTATGAATGATAGAAGAAGCAGTTTCAGGCATTACAGTACACTGAACACCAGAGAGAGAGTGAGGGAGATAGAGAGAGAAGCCACTTGGGGACTGTGACCCCGCTGCACTGAACTCTGTAGGAGCCAGTGGCAGAGCCCCTGAGAGAGAAAGCTTCTGGCTTTTCAGGGCACCATTTTGTAAGGCATGGGGGAAGGTACTGGCTGAATCAAGCCCACTTGGCCTAGCTGAAGTGTACCACCACCCACCTGGATGTACCATCCCTTCCTGTCTCCAGCCGAATCTCTGAGTATGCCCAAGGGACACCCTGGTCCCTGTTCTAACTACCTAACAAAGCTATTTTTAAAATAAAGAAAGTGACATTCCTGCACAATCAAAAAAAAAAAAAAAGGAAAAATATTAGCATGTAACTGAAAAAAGAGATGAGCTTCTGGAATCCCTATAGCTCCTAAGAGGTCCCTCTCATGGTAGAACAAGTATAATCACTTGCTGTAGACCTGTTCTCTGAGAGTTTTTGATGTGTTTTTTTAAGGGTTCGTGAACTCACAGGAGCCCAGGGGCACAGCACTGAACTTGGCCACTAAATGGAAGTTTAGCAGGGGTCGGAAATCATCTGGTGTAGCCATGACAGGAGAGTGCTGCCAGTCCACTCCAGGAAGATGACAGCCTAGAAATCCCCACAGAGAAATTCCACTCTGTCTCACGAAGCCGTTAAACGTTGACATCGAGTAGTCCAACAGCAGCCATGAATTCACACTCAAAGTTCAAGGATAAAATCTAGAAATAAATTTGCATGGACTATTTGAGCACATACTTGATGTTTATCAGAAATACAGATCTATTTCTGGTACAAACCCTAACCAATTCCACGACCTTGGAGTGGATTCCGACTCCTGGCAATTCTGTAGGACAAAGTGGAAGTGCTCCCTAGCATTTCAAAAGATGCGAATCTGGATGGAAATAGACCAAGAGGCTTTCTCTCTCCCACAGAGACTTTCTCCCACAGAGTGACGGGTAGGTGGGAACCACTGCCCCTTTAGTCGACAGTCCTGTGCTCAGCGTCACCAGGCGTCCTATTCAGGGCACAATCCAGAGGAATCAGGCAGTTTTCCAATTACTCTGCAGTTGTCCTGTCCCAGGGCCGATATATAATTAAGAAAAAGGGGCTTTTTCTAGTACTGATCTGCAGCAGCACGTTAATTATTTTACATAATCAAAGAAAGATAGGCATAGGTAGAAGCAAGTGCTGGGACGGTAGGGAGCGATTGTGGATTTCATTGTTTAGAGACAACTTCATAGAGCAGATGACCTGAGAGACAGATCTGTAAGCGGGAGGTAGAAGTTGTGGATATTAAAAACAGTGTGTGCTTGTGGGAAGGAAGGTCTTGAGGGTAGGGACTGATATGAGGAAGGCAAGGTGGGAGGAATCTGTGAGCGTGCTTGGGAAATATGGAATATGACACTTTCAGTGTGCTTATCATTTGTTATTCCTGTGGCGCTTCACTGATCCAAAGGCTATCAATAATTCATCTGACCTGTTTACTTTGATAACCACCAAAACAACTGATGGGAGGCATTTCATTTTTATCTCTTTCCTCCTCTGTTTGCATGCTTCTTTCTTTTAAATGAAATTCCTGGCATGTAGCAAATGATCCTTTAGTGACCCTGCACTGACTCCTTCTTCCGCAAATTGCAAATGCTACTTCAGGGCTGTTCATCCATTGTCTTGGTCAGTGCTGAAAGGTCAATGTTCTCTTTTTATATTTAGAGCAGCCAGAGCAGCTTTAATTCCACGGAAGGTGTCTGACTTATATTATACAGTGATTTGTTTACTCAGCAAGAAATTATCTTCTAATATAATTCTGAGATTGCTGACTATGAAGTCTATTCAAAATAAAAGAAGTCCAGCTCTGGCAGCCAAGAAAATTCTCAGCCATGCAATCACCCTTTGAGCAAGCCTCTAATCTCCCTGCAAAACACTCCTTGGTACCTTGGGTGAAATGATCAGGAGAGAGGGAAATATTCATACTGTAAAATGAGAGATGAGGAAATTCAGACAGAGATCTTTGGCTTTTTCTTCACCTGTTTATTTTTTTTCCTGCATTTGAAACATCTTTGTCCGGTACCATTCCAGCAAATTAAAAATTGATATTGTCCAGTTTAGCACTGAAAATCCTGAATTTACACACACAATCTCTGGATGTCAAAGTTCCTGTCTCCTAACTTTTATTGTTGTTCTGTTTCTCTTTTCTCCTTTAAATATCCATAGATAAAATAACTCTGGCCTTTGGGTGAAAAGCCCTATAATCTCTCCCAAGAAATTTTGACAATACCTGAGTGCTTAGTACAAACTGGAATCACTTATCGTCTTCTCCCCAGACAGCCACTCTGTGCCTTTCCCTTCATTGTTTCCAGCTCTTTCCCAACTGCATCCTTGTTTTGGATTACTTTCTCTGGTCTGCTTGACTAACTTGCAGATCTGCTCCTTTCAGTCCCCTGACCACCATTGAACCTAGAATTTTGGATTAACAACTTTAGGAAAGACTTGAGTTTATCAAAAGGGAATTCAAAGCCAAAAGAAAGTGCAATTTTGAATTCAGTTACCCACATCTGAGAGAGCTGACCTTACATAAATGGTTAGTTCTGGGCTACTGACCAAAAGTCGTCATACAAACCCATCCCGAGGTGTAGCCTTGGGGGGAAAAAAACCCCGACAATCTATTCTGGAAAACCCTTTGGAACATAATTCTACTCTACAGACATGGACTTACCATAAACAGACTCAAACCAGTTGTAGTTGATTTGATTTTGTTTGTTCTTTGTGTTTTTTTTTTCTCTCAAGACTTTTATTATGATAGGTCACCTGGCCATATTCCTCTAAATGAAAATGCTTTGCTGGTTCTCTTGGTCTCAGAACCCTTGCTTTCTGACAGATTGTCGGGCCACATTGATATCTGAGCACATTCCTTCACTTTGGTTATGTCTTCTTAATCTGTGGGGGGGAAACCCTCGATATATATCTATATCTATATCATCTATATCTATATCTATGTCTATATCTATGTATGTGTATATATGTGTGTGTGTGTGTGTGTATATATATATATATATATATATGATGATATAATTGTATCCTTACCCCGGAAAAGACTTCCTTGTTTTTTTGGGGGGAGGGCATCACTACCCTCTGGTGTCTTGTTTTTCTTACACAAACTGCTTGCTTATGTCAATCTTGTTACATCAGTCTCCGTATACAAGAGTCTCTTTAAAATATTTTGAAAAGCAAAGCTGGCGGGCTGAGCCCCGGTGGCATAGTATAGTGGTTGTGCGCGGGACTGCGATCCACAGGGTTGGAGGTTCAAATTCAGCAGCAAGGCTAGGCCTCCTACTCCCACCACAAGAAGGCAGTGATGCCACCAAAAAAAAGTAAAGGTGGCTTAGGGGTTATGCATTAGATGGCTAGCTACAAGGGCCCTGGTTGGAAAACACCAGCCACTCCTGGGGAGAACGGTGTGGCTTTCTACTCCAATAAGGAGTTAGAGTTTTGTAAACCCAGGAGGGACGTTCTACCATATCCTAAGGGATCACTATGAGTCAGCATTCATTTCTTTTTTGGGGGGGGGGATTGTTTGTTTGTTTTGAGGACTAAAGTTTGTCTAACCGAAGTTGTGTTACTTTCAACCATCTAATAAGCCTAGAAGAGCTAGACAATGAATACGCATGACTGAAAAGGCATTGCTGCAGTCAATTGAAGATGGTGGTAAATAATGGTGAGTAAACCCAGCGAGAGGGTGGTAAAAGAACAAAGTTGTCTGGGGAGAAGTATAGCCGACATGTTCTGAGGATCAAGGATGGAAAGACCACCTTTCACATTTTTTTTGACATCTTATGTGAAGGGACCATTCCTTGGAGATGGACATCACCCTTGGTAGCGCAGAAGGCCAGCAAAAAGAGGAAGAACCTCAATGAGATTCATTGACACAGTGACTGCAAAAAATGATCTGAAATATAGCAATGATAAGATCCATGCTACAGGACTAAGCAGTGCTTGGTTCTGTGGGAGAGGGCATGACTAGGAGTCAGAAATGAGATGATAACTTAAAAACAACAGAATCGTCCGAGACTTAGAATTACACACCCCAAATGGACTAAAATGACATTTCCTCTCTCACAAAAAGTCTGTCCCCTTAAATTGAAATTCAGGAAAAAAAATGACTTCTGTGCTATTATTAGTTGGCATCAAGTCAATTCCACTCCGTAGGACCTGATCTGAAACAGAATGAAATGTGGCCTGGTCCAGCACTACCTTCAGGGCCACGGATGTGGTTCAGCCTTCTGGAGGTTATCCTGGCAGTCCATTTCATGCAGAGTTTTCTTCATTCTCATTGACCATCCACTTGATATACTACAGTGTCCTTCTTTCCCTGCACCACCTTTTTTCTGGTGGCGTGTCCCCAGTAAGCCAGCTGGAGCGTCACCTTTTTTAAATTTGGGGGAGTGAGTGGAGAGGAAGCCGTCACTGGCAGGAAGGAGGGGCAGAAGGAAAGAGTAGAAGGCAGGATCATTTGGAAGGAATGGCCTTCAGATCACAGGTCTGTGTAAGGTGGATCCTCAAGATGGAGGATGTCTGAGGTTGCTTGGGTCAGTCCAGAGTTCCTGAGAGTGCAAAAGTAGCCTAAAAACACATAAATACAAGCGCTGTGGTCTTGTCTGTTTTGTAGGACATCCACTTACAGAAGGTCCCCAGGGAGGAGACAAGGCAGTCAAACAGGGTGCAGTATAGCAAAGATGAAACATACAACTTTTCTTTAGTTCTTTAATGCCCTCCCCACCCCCCGACCTAAGTCCACCTTATAAATCTGGCTAAACCAGAGGATGTTCACTGGTACATATAGGTACCGGAAGCACAGGGATTCTAGGACAGATGAATCCCTCAGGACCAGTGGTGACAGTAGTGACACTGGGAAGGTGGAGAGAAGGTGGGGTAGAAAGGGGGAACTGATTGCAAGGATCTACAAATAACTTTCTCCCTGGGGGTTGTAAAATAGAAAAGTGGGTGAAGGGAGGCGTTGAACAGTGTAAGACATGAAAAGATAATAATAATTTATAAATCAACAAGGGTTCATGGAGGGCAGGGATGAGGAGATGATACCAAGGGTTCAAATAGAAAGCAAACATTCTGAGAAGATGGCCACAAAGGTACAAATGTGCTTGACACAATGAATAGATGTGCAGATTGTGATGAGTTGTATGAGCCCCTAATAAAATGATTTTAAAGAGAGAGAGAGAAAGAGAGAGAGAGAGAGAGAGAGAGAGAGAGAGAGAGAGAGAGAGAGAGAGAAATCTGCCAATGAAGATAGAATGCAGTATGTGCTAAGAAAGCCTCCAAGGAATACTCAAAAATTCATTATCAGATTTTTCCATCTGCAAATATGTGTCCCTTGTATTAAAATCAAAATGTATTTATGAGCTACTGAATGAATAGATTCCCAAATGATGTACTATGCTGGTCTGCAAAAATAAAGGAATTTTTAAAATAAAAAAAGTAGATTTCATCTAATCTCTTAAAAGTAGATGAATGCAGAATGAGATTAGGTATATCCAATGAGAAACATTCATCATAAACATTCCTCCAAATTCCTATGATTGTAGCAAGAGTGGAACATTTGTTTTCCTGCAAAATTATATTCCAAACACCCCCATCATACATATTCAATGAGTACACTTTAAAAAATGTCATTTTGCCTCTTGTCCTAAAGTGTCTGACCTAAAAACAAACTTAAATATATTTTTGTAAAAGGGCAAAAAGAAGATCAGTTTTCTGATATCATTACCAGTATCACTGTCACGGATTCTTTTCTGGGTTTATTGTTTTCCAGCTGCATTTGTTACATTTAGTGGCAAACAGAGTATAATTCCTCACATAGGCAGCAAGACAAGTAAATGATATTATTTTGGTGAGTTTGTGAGTAAAAGCTCTCCCCACTACTGCTCGCTCCACCACCCTCTTTTTATAGCTGCCTTCGTATTGAAGAAATCTCTTTTGAGAAATCTCACTTAAATTTATTACAGTTTTCAAATGAGTATGCTAAACATGTTTTAGTGACATGGTATTTTTTTAATGTCCAGAAATGAAACTAACACTTATTTCTGTTTTTAGAATCCCTTGTGTGGTCATCTGCACTGAATTAATAATACATTGTTTACAGGTTTTCTTTTAAAAATATGTTTGTGTCCTGCTAGGTGAATCCTTTTTAAACAGAATTCTGTAAAATACCTTGGCAATGCTTGTGAGATATTATTTAGGTGGCTAAGGTTTTCTTGAGCTGAAAGGTTAAATTAGATTCACAGAAGAGTGTTCTTGGTGATTTTTAATGCAAGGCTTAAGGTAGTTGCATGCTTCTGTTACTTCACAGTTCGTGAAAAAAAATGTGGTTTCACTCCTAGCTGAAGACAAGCAAAAAGCTGTTGAAACTGAGTTTTAAAAATAGTGACATCATACTCAGCTACTGCCTGAGAACTGTCTCCCTTCATACAGGTGCAGTTGAAAGGCACCACATTTACAAGAGATGAATGTCACGCTCAACAATATTTTAAAGATCATTAACTATAGACTACATATGATAAGGAACTTGCATATAGACGATACAAGGAGCTGGTACCTGGCAATAACAATTTAAAACTGGGCAAAGGATGTAAACAAGGAAGTACTTCTCCAAGGAAGAATGATCAATTGCCAAATGAAAAGGCACTAAACGTATACACAAGTCATGAGGAAAATTTAAAGGAAACACGATAGTGAAATTTCACTTTCAACGACAGTGTGAAAGCATATACAAGGACGAGTGTTGGTGAGAAGGTGGAGAAACACCCTCCAACACTCTAGATAGAATTATACAATATACAGTGAGTTTAGGAAATTTTGGGAGTTTCTCAGAACATGCAATTAGATGACCAATAAATTACATTCTCAAAAGAATTGAAAACATGTCTGTCTATAAACTTGTACATGGAAGTTTATAACATCGTTATTCAAAATAGTATAACAATAGAAATAACCCAAGCATTCACCAATGATGAATAAACAAAATATAACATACACTTACAATAGAGCATCAATCAGCCATAAAAAGAAACAAAGAATTGATTCAAGTCATAACATGGATAAACCTTGGCAACACTATTCTAAGTGAACAAACAAAACACAGAAGAGTGCATATTGTATGATTCAATTGTATGATTCAATGAAAAAATAAACAGTAGGATAATTTGGAATGATAGAATGTAGATGAATAGTTGCCTGAGGCTAGGGATTAGTGCCAATCACTACTAATTTATAGAAGATTTTGTTTATTTATTTATTTAAATTTAGATCATTTTGGGGGGGCTCTGACAACTCTTGTTACAATCCATACATCAACTGTATCTGACATATTAGTACATATTTTGTCATCATTTTTTTCTAGACATTTAGTTTCCAATGAGCCCTTGGGATCAGCTCCTCTTTTTTACTCTACCCCCGACCCCATGGCCTCTTGGTAGATTGCATGTTGTTTTTATTTTCATATCTCACACTGACTGCTGTCTCCCTTCCCTCTGTTCCAACCCCCACACATTCTCACCAAACATATTTTTGTTGGTTTGTTGTTTGTTGTGAATCATGTGATGTCCATTTCTTGGAGCCCATGACACCTTGTGATCACACCAGCTGGCATGCTTCTTCCATGTGGGCTTGTTGTTTCACTCCTTGAATGACCACTTGTTTCGCTTCAATGCTTTCAACCCAAGACACTATATCTTTTAATAGTTGGGCACCATCTTCTGTCTCCACCACACCTGCTTATGCACCCATTTTGTCTTCAGCAATTATGTGTGTGTGTGGGGGGGGGGCATCATAAAATGTCAATTTGTTAGAACAAAGTTTTCTTGTATTGAGTGAAAGTATGAGTTGAGGCCCAAGGCCCATCTATAACTTCAGTGTATTGCCTTATAAATATATGTGCATAGGCCAATGCGTCTATTTTTCATGAATGGATGTATTTATGTAAGTACATACCTCTGTTAATATCCCTATCTATACCGTTGCTTTCTAGAGCTTGCTTCTGTTCCTTTTTGCCTCTTCCTGCCCCACCATCACTTTCTCCTTTCATCCACCTCTTAGTACTTCTTCTGTCCTAGATTGGTGTTGCTGTAATACTCCCAGGATCTCTACACCCTCATAGATGTTGGTTTCAATTCCCTAGTTATTCCCCTGCCCATGGCACCAACTGCTTACCACACCCTACTACCCTCCTCCTTCTGCCTCCTAGACCAATGGTTCTCAACTTCTGAAATGCCATAACCCTTTAATATAGTTCCTTATGTTGTGGTGACCCTCAGCCATAAAATTATTTTTGTTGCTACTTCAACACTCATTTTTGCTACTGTAATGAATCACGAGACCCCTGTGAAAGGGTTCTTATTCTGTGTTGCCTTCCTCAACTCCTGTATTAGTCCAAGAAGGTTTCTAAAGATTTCTTTCTGTGCCAGATTCATGTCTATTTCTTCTATGAGTGTCGTTCACTCTGCTACTGTGTTTTGTCTGTTTGATTGTTGTTGTCATTCTTGTGAGGGATGAGGTCTATTGATGCTTCCTTGACCCCTCTGTGGAAGTAGGCAACATGTTTCTGGGAAACCAGGGGGCCCTGGTCTCTTTGTTTCTCTTAGTTACTGATAAAGATACTTTTAGGGAGCTCCCTATGACCTATTATAGATGTGGGTCAGACTGCCATGTAGGCAGAGTTCCTTGGTGATTCAATGATGGACAGTGGTGAGGTGATCCAGTGACATCAGGAGGATTGGAGGAGGCTGTATGTATGCTCCTGGGCTGCTTTGAACTGGGTTGTCAGGCCACACGCAGTAGTCCTTTGTTTTCTTTAATTAAAAAAAAAAAACATTTTTAAGGTAATTGCTAGAAGGGAAAGGTGGGGGAGGCCTCACTGCCAGAGGAGGGATTGCTGATCAAGGATTCTGGATCCAGGCTATACATGGGGAATGTATGCTTTTCAGATCAAGGATGCACTCCTTCCTGCTCCCTGTAGGCCTGAGAAACTAGGGCATTGCTGATCTGGTGCACAGAAGTGGAGATGGCAGGAAGTATCCGTTAATGGTGTGAGCCAGTGCTGGAGGAAGTGGGAGAGAGCTGAGGGGGTCAGATGGAAATCGGAAGTGGTGCAGGTGGGTACAGGTGGGCATGCCGAGAGCACATAGGCTTGGGCAGGGCAACTCTAGGGAGGGGTTTGGTGCTGCAGAAATGGGTGGGCAGGCCAGGATGCCGGTGGTGGGGTCTCAGGCCACACTAGGAGTGGAAACCCCCAGTTGCAGGTCACCGAACCTGCTACAAGTAGATTGCAGCTCAGTTTCTGGGGTCCTGGGTGCATGGAAGAAGAGACCCAAGGTTGGTGGCAGTTCGCTGCCACATGAAGAAAGGGGAACAGCTGGAGAAGGAAGCCGCTTTCCAAGTGGAGCTCTGTGAACAGCTGCTGCAGGGGGACCCCCACAGCTCTGTGTGTGTGTGTGTGTGGGTGCGTGTGTGGGTCTTGGCATGGCAGTCAGGCAGCTCCTGGCACAGAGACCAGGCTTGTAGATGAGGTAGGACAATAGGTGATAGTGGCTGTGGCAGCGGCAATGGAGGCTGCAGTGGCATGCAAAGGGCAGCTCTGCTGAAAGAGCCGAGATGCCTCAAGGATCAGATCTCAGATTTCAGGACCTCCAAATCACTACGGATGTGTGACGGTGTGTGTGGAGGGGTCTTGTCCTTGGGGGTCCTCTCACTCATCAGAATCCTTCTACTTGTCCACCGGGACACCAGGCCCGTTGTGCACAAAGGAGCTCTGGATGTGCTGCTTACCTGGGCGTCATCCTGACTGGCCTGCTAGAAGATTTTTATTTAGGAGGATGTTTTCCAAAATTTGTCATTGTGATGGTTTCACAAGTCTGAGAATGTACAAAAATAATTGAATTGTATACTCCAAATGAGTTCATTATATGGTATGTAAATTATATCACGATGAAACTATTGTTTAAATTTGTCTGAAATCTAAAATGTGATTTTATTATTAATGGCAGAATTTTTACCTATGAACATGTACAGAAGACCAACTTTTTATACTACTTTGCTTCTAAAGAACTGAATTGTATTTTCTGTAATATATTTTCCAATATACTCTGCGTGAAAGCAAGGCTATTCACCCACCTGGCCTACGTTCAGAGGGGATTCATTGGAGGCTTAATTCACTCCCTTTTGACACAAATTAAAGGTATTCTGTTTTTTAGTATTTTCTGTTTCCTTTTTGTTTGATGGTTTTTTCTTTTAATTTGTTATTATTGTTAGCTTTTCTTTCTTTTTTAATGTTTTTTGGTATATTAAATCCAGAATGGTTGGATCTGGACACATCACTGTATTAATGGTTTCTTGGGAGTATGGCAGGGGAACTTGGGAGGAAATAACTAATAAGAAGGCATTTAGGAAAGAAGATGTTCTAAAATTGATTGTGTTAATGAATGCACAATTATTCTTGGTGTGATTGAACTGTTTAATTATATGATATATGAATTATATGTCAACAAAAGTGTTTTAAAAAAAGAACTAAATTGCCCAGTACATTTTGAATAGGCACCTTTGGGAGGGGATTGACTTTTTTAATCATTTGAAAATTTTAGTGTGTAAATTTCTATAATAAAGTATCTCAATTTGTTTGATATATATATATATATGTCTCTACACATACATTTTCATTGGAACATAATCCAAATAACATCCCATTCAATCAGTCAATTATATTAAGAAGAGTTGTGCACTTATTAACACAGTCAATATCAGAACATTTTCCTCTTTCTTGTACTCCATAATATTAGCTTCTTATTTTTCCTTAACCATGCTGCCATATCTTCAATTAATGATTAATCTAGTTACTGCCTCTACAGATTCACCCATCCTGGGTTTCATATTCCTAAAATCATTCAGAAGCACAAAACAAAGAATGAAAAAGTCTAACGGGAAGAACAAATAAAATAGAGGAAAAACCCCAATTGGAAAGAAAAAATATGAAAAACTAGAACAGCTTTAAAGTGGGCCAAAGGAGAGATCAAGTGATAAGGTGCTATATTTTACGTACATCTGCTATAATCCACATTCCAAGGCATTTGGTATCATCAGAAAGCTATTTACCTCCCTGATACATGTTCAAAGGTGATTCACCTGAGGCTTCATTCCTGTGAATTTCTCCATTAGAAAAACAAAACAAAACAAAACAAAACTGATAGAACTTTTAAATGGACAAAAGGGGGATCAAATCAAATTTTACATTTGGATCTTGTTGTATACACTATCCTTATCTTTACAATATTCTCCGTCTGATAACAAGGCTGTTCACATCCTCCTGCTACAGTCTTTGGAATCCTCAAATGAATTTTTGGCTCCCACTGTCACGCATGGACCTCTGTAAACCAGGAGGTCATAATTTAAGTTCTCATACCCTTCTTTCCTTTGTATTTGTGCTATATTATGTAAAACCCTTGTATTACACTGACTGGTGTGTTTCTTCCATGTGAACTTAGTTATTGCCTCACTTGAATATTTGCTTGTTTGAAGAGAAGCCTTGACGTCAAGTCATTTTCTATATGACAACAGTAAATTCTTCCTATAGCAATAGATTAATATGTGCACAGAATGGTACTTCAAAAGATCTTATCACTGACAAAACTTGAAGATAGTGTAGTTTTAATTCTATAATTCTTAGAAGAATGAACATATTATAAATTGTAAATACAAGAGTCAGAGAGAAGGCCTTTGGTTCAGTTCTGTAAGACATGTGCAATATTCCTTTTTCACTTAAAGAGGATTGTAAGGGTGAAGACAGAATATTTTTCAAAGATAACAGTATTCTAAAGGAAGACATTAACAATAAAGCCAGAACTTTTAGGGATCACTAAAGGACACACAGGACCTGCGTGAGGATTGTCAGAAACAATGCATGTTTCAGACTTGGGTAGGGAGTTGCTGGTAACGAAGTCCTTATTTATGTAGGTGAAATTTAGAAACTTAACTATTATCATGAAATCAAGAACTGTGAAGATGAATCTGATCTTTTGGAATCTAATTTTTATGGATACTGAGAGAAGACATGAGACTCCCAAGTCAGAAATAAAGGACAGTTTACAGCAATAGTAGTAGTCAGTCTCACTTGCTCATACTTTGTTTATTCTCTTAATTACAAATATTCTAGCAATGGTAGAGGGGGCCTGACGATGTTTTCACAGGCAGTTGTTTACCCTACAGAAGAAATTCCAAGCTGATGAATCCTGAATATATTTATCATGGGAAGCAAGCAAATTGGTCTGATCTCTGTTCTGAAAGAAAACATTATATTTGCTTAGACCCTAAACAAATCTATCCTATGCTCCAGAGGGTGAGAGTATTTCTCTTCTAATTGTGTTTGCTATATAAATATGAGGGGCCTTGAAACTGTTCATTGAAAAACTCCATTATCTGTTCATTCCACTTTTCAATAAACTTTTGAAGCTTCTTGTAAAGGTAGTTTGGAACAAAAATTGTCAGTATTTCTGCAAGGCATGCAGAAACACAAAAGACTGATGGAGAATTGTCTCTGTATACATGGACTTATGTTTCCTAGGTTATATATGGTATACTGGCTTCTGAAATGATGTTTCCTAAATAGATGAGTTTCAATGTGGACACAATTTAGTATGATGACAATATTTGTACAATTCTGGTCTAGGAACAATGCTATCCCAAGAACTTCTAAATTTATGCTGTTCTATGGACAATAGAATGACAGTTGCTGCTGACAAAATTATCATTAGACTGTTTTTCTCTGAAAGTCAAGGATTTTATTTTTCGACAGGTTTGTATACCCGGGTATGTAGGTGTTTAATTCTATGTCATTATTTTCACATATGTAACCTCCATCTATCTCTACTTAAGATTTAAAATAATTCCACAACAAAGATCTTTCACACTTAATTTATGTATGGATAGATTTAATATACATAGCTAGCTGTCCTCTGACTCTTCCAAATTCCATGCAATCACTAATCAGTTTTTCATTTCTATAATTTTGACATTTGAAGAATGCTATATAAATGGAATGAAACAGGACATACTGTTTTGTAATTGGCTCCCTTTACCTCACTATGAGTCCTTGAAATTCATCCAAATTGTTATGTGTATTAGTCACTCATGCTGTTTCATTGTTGAACAGTATTCTATGGTATGAACATACCAGAATTTCATTCATCACTCACCCTTGAAGAATATCTAGGTTATTTCCAATTTGGGACTTTCATAAATAAAGTTGCGACGGACATTTGTGTGGACGTTCTGTGTATATGTTAACTCTTATCTTTTCTAGAATGAATGCCAGGAATGTAATCATGCCTGTACCATTGCACTTATCTATGAGCCACATATGAGTCACCTTATTTTCACATACTCACCAACATTTGGTATTATCAGCATTTTTATTTTAATTATCCTGATAGGTGTGTAGCTAGCAGTATTTGCCATTTTAACTAAATATATTTAGTGACTGATGATGTTGAACATTTTTTTCATATTGCCATTTGCCATTTGTGTTTTCTTTTCAATGAAATATCTCTTTTCAGTTTCTGTTTTTTAAAACTGTCAAGTTCTAAGTTCCTTAGATATTTTATAAAAAAAAAATTCCTTTGCTGGAAATGTGGGTTTGCAAATATTTTCACCCATTCTTCAGCTTGTCTTTTCATGACCTTAATAGGATGTTTTACAGAGTAAAATGTTTAAATTTTAATGAGGCCTACTTCATCAACTTTTCCTTTTATGGATCATATCTTTGTTGTCAAATCAAGAAACTAGTTTTTAGCCCTAGTTTGCAAAGAAGTTGTCCTATTTCCCCCCTGAAATTGTTATGCTTCATGTTTACATTTACATACATGATCCATCTAGAGTTAATTTCATTTCAGGTCTGAAGTCTAGGTAAAGATCTATTATTATTTACCAGTATCTAATTGCTGCAGCACTATTTTTTGAAAAGGTCATTCTTTCTCCATTGAATTTTTCATCATTGTCAAAAATCAGTTGGACATAAAGGCTTAACTTGGTTTCTGATTTACCCATTCTGTTCCCTATATTTAAGATAGGTCTAGATTATTGTAGATGCATTATTGTAGATGCATTATTTCATCAAATAGTGATCATTGCATTCATTCTTATTTTCTAAAATTATTTTATATATTTTGGCTCCTAAACATTTTCATATAAATTTTAGAGTGTATCTACATAAGTCAAAACTTTTATGAAAGTTGTATTCAATCTAAAGATTAATTAAGGAGAATTGCCACCTTTATTATAGTCATCCCTTCACCCTTGAAGGCTTGCTAGGTTGTTTCTAGTTTGGTACTCTTACAATTCAATTGCTATGATTCTTCTTGTACAGGTTTTTGTTAACATAAAGTTTTACTTTTCAGATAAATGTCTATGAATCTGAAGAAGACAGACTCTTTTGAAAGGATAATTCTTAGTGGACCCTCATTTTACTTGATTATGGACATCCTTCTACAAAGTCAACATTTGTTCACTTCTTGGGAGTTTGCATGGCTTTTAGCTATTCGATGGCCTTGGTGTGTGTGTGTGGGGGGGGGCATTTCCAAGGGTAATTCACGGTGTTGAGCAATGCAGCACTCCTAGCTTCTGTTAGTATCAATGGGATGTAAGTTCATGTTCAAGGGGATCTAAAAGCGTGACAAGGGTGGGCGGTCATTCAAATTTTCCATGCTTTGATTTAGAGTTTCTATAATGACTTAACAATATCTATCACCACTATTTACTTCCAAAACTTTTCACCAACCAAACAAAATTTCTGTACCCATTAAGCAATAGCCTCCACTGCCCTTAGGCCATAGTAACTACTAATACTACTTTACTGTTTGTCTATGTATTTTCCTCTTCTAAATATTCCATATAAATGAGGTCAGACAATATTTGCAATTTTGTACTTCTTGTAGCATGAGATTTTCAAGGATCACCATGCCACAATACACTGCTTGAATATGGTTGAACCACTCTAGAAAATGGTATGGAGTTTCCTTCAGGAGTTGAACATAAAAATACCACTTGATCTAGCAATTCCACTGGTTGGTGTTTATCCTAAGGAATAGGATCCAGAACATAAACATATATATGTTCATCACAAAAATATTCACAATTAAAAAGGCAGAAACAACTAAGTGCCCATGAACAGATGAGTGGATAAAATATTTTAGATACAGAACATTAAAAAACATTAGAACATTGAAAATATTAGAACATTAAAAAACCAAAAGAATTCATGAAACAACTTAAAACTTGGTGAACCTGGAGGTCATTATGCTGAATGAAGAAAGGCATTCAGACAAAAACCAACACTCTATGAGTCTACTATGACAATAACTCATTGAAAAATTTACATATAGAAAGAAGCCTTATTTGATGGCAACCAGAGACGAAGAAAAGGGAAAATTGCTAACTAGATAGTAGATACACATTAATTTGGGTGAAAAGAAAAAAAAAAGATACAGCAAGGGGTTAATATACAAAATACCACTAAAGAAAAGGAAGATACAGACACCAGCAGGATAGAGACTAGTAGAATGAGAGTTACAGACAGCAAAGGTTACGTCTACATGGAGAATAACAATGCTAACTCATACAAGCTCCCAGTGATAGGAAGATAAATATGTCAAAGTTCCTGCCATCCAATGACTGATAGTCCAGTACATGGGTGGGGAACCTTTTTGTCTGTCAATGTTCATTTGAGTATTTATAACAGCATTCAAGGGTAATAAACATTTATAAAATTAGAACTTAGGGGCTGAGCCCCAGTGGCATAGTGGTTGTACTTTGGACTGCGGCCCACTGGGTTGGCAGTTCAAATCCATCAGCAGCTCTCCAGGAGCAAGGTTGGGCCTCCTACTCCCACTAGAGGACAGTGATCCCCTCCCCCAATAAATTAGACTGCTCTATTTAGTCAAAATTAACTCACTGCCGAAGTGATGGCAGAGAATCATTGGCAGTGTAGTGAGTATGCGATGGGCTGCTAACTGCAAGGTCCATAGTTTCAAACAACGAGCAAGAGAAAGACCAGGCTTTTACTCTCAAAAAGAGTTGCACGCTCAGAAACTCACAGGGATGGGTCTACCCTGTGGGGTGCTGAGAGTCAGATTAAACTCGAAGGCAGTGAGTTTGTTTGTTGGTTTGTTGGTAAAGTGATGGTGGGAACTGCTTGGGGAGGTGTGTGATGTTAATTGGTATTGATGACGTTGCTACTCACAACAGTGTAGTCAACACATTCTGATGATCAGTTTAGAAAAGAACAACTCACAGCAGTAAGTTGTTCTGAACACAGATGCATATTTCAATGCATGTCTCCTCAAGGTACAAATTTCGTCATTGTTTAGGTAACATTTGCAGAACTCAAGTGGGCATTGTATCTCACTTTCAGCTCATCATTGTTTTGCAGCAGAATGATTTTATGGTGTAGTTATCTGGCATATAAGCTGGTTCTCTAGTGAGAATGATGTCACAGATATTCAATTCCATTTTGTCGCTTTCCATGTCATTGAATCTTTCTTTTTTTTTTTAAATTTACCTTTCAATCATTTTATTGGGGTCTCATACAACTCTTAACAGTCCATCCATCCATCCATCCATCGTGTCAAGCACATTTGTACATTTGTTGCCATCATCATTCTCAAAATATTTGCTTTCCACTTGAGTCCTTGGTATCAGCTCCTCATTTTTCCTTCTCCCTCTCCCATACTTCCTCCCTAAAAAACCCTCGATAATATATGTTATT
Source organism: Nesogale talazaci (assembly GCA_004026705.1). Taxonomy (NCBI): domain Eukaryota; kingdom Metazoa; phylum Chordata; class Mammalia; order Afrosoricida; family Tenrecidae; genus Nesogale; species Nesogale talazaci. The sequence continues at coordinate 66,911 of PVJH01000604.1, forward strand.
AATTTTTCATGTCTTATACTGTCTGGTGTCTTCTTTTATCCACTTTTTTCTGTTGTCCATCCCCCCAGGAGGGGGTCCTATGTAAATCATTGTTATTGGTTCCCTTTCTCTCCCCCCCCCCACTTACATTGCCCTGATTCTCCTGGTATTGCTACTCTCATTATTTCATTAAATGCCTGTGTTAGTCTGGGCAAACTAGAGGAACAAATTTCATAGACACACATATTGATATAAGGAAAAGGTTTATATATAAGGGAAATAGGACATTAAGAAAGCATCCCATCCAGTCCATTACAAAGTCATAAGTCTGATATTAACCCATACGTCTGATATCAGTCTATAAAGTCTCCTTCCAACTCATGAAGTCACAGATCAGTGGGTTCAGAGTCCTGGCACTGGCAGTCTCCCCATGGCTCCTCACTTCCAGGGCTCAGGGTCCATCAACAGCATGCTGCTCTAGCTCCAGAGGAATGGCTCCATCAGGGCAAGGCCATGTGGTGTCTCCAATGGCTCCTCCAGCTTCTCGGATGCTGCCAGCTTGTCTTTCCGTGATTCATCATCTCTGAGACTCACTCCCAACAACAGGGGAAGATAACTTCTCATCTTCACGAGGGAAATATCGCAAGATTTCCCAGAAGTCTCAAGAGAAAGCCATGCCCACATAAAGACCTCATTGGCTACTCAATGGCTAGCTCCAGATTAATAGGCTAGATTCCACCCCTACATTTCAGTCATAAAATTAACATAAGCACATGACTGCCACAATGCCTCAATTAGTTTTATAATTCACTCATATATTCAAGTGTTTTTAGAAGGCTTTGCCTTTCCAGAGAGAAGATATACACCCTGCTTTTCCCTTTTTGCACTTTCTACAGCCTTAATTTAGCTTTTAATAATTCCATGTATGAACATAGGGAGCTGAGTAGTTGGTTGGGGCCATGCAGCTTGATGTTCAGCTTATAAAGGTCCTTGACCATGTCTACCACAAGCAATCAATCACACAACCCTTACTTTCATTGACTTCCAGGACAGGGTTTCTCTTCATCTCCGTGAACTGCTTGATTTCACCGGCAGTTTGTAAAACCCTGGGAGTGTGGCGTTCCTGTGACGCAGCCACCTCACCTCACAGTGAAACACAAGATCACTGTACCCAGAGTGAAGATCATTCAGTAACTCCTTCAACTGGCAGCCGCTAAACCCTTTGATTTTGACAAAATTTTTACATGACAGGACTGATGACATCACAGTTTTGAACCCTGATGATTATGCCCAGAGATTTTCTTGGTGTTTGATGCAGTCGCATACAATTTAATCATTTGGACCAAGACTGAGTCCTTCCTTAACTAATGCAATTAACCCTCTTTGTGCACCAACCCTTCAGAGCTCCATCTCTGTTGTAAGGCCACTTAATTTTTCAAATATAGCTCACATTTTTTCATTGACCAACCAAATTCCCCCACAAATCCTCACCAGTGCCCTGGATGACTTCCAGGACAGCAGTTTCTCTAGTGTGTCAACCTCTGCAGGTGTCCCAAGAGTGAAAACGACCAGTTGGGAAATATTCCTTATGCCTGTTATCTCATCACAAGTCACAGAGGAATCTCTTGCAGAATCCTTCACTGTACTTTCAACATCTTGTGCTAATTGACTAATCCCATCTGAGACAGTCCTCCCTGGCAAAATAACACCCAGAAACAAGTGCACTTTGTCTGGTGTTAACAAGTGCCGTCCTGTATGTACTCTTTCCCAAACTCTCCCTCTACATGGGGCCTCAGCTTCTTGACAACTGTCTCACTCATCTCCTAACTCCTCTGAATAATATTGTCTCTGTCACAAGACGTGGTGAAAATAGCTGGTTGTGATGCTAAATTCTGCTGAAGAAAGTTGCTTTTATCTAAGCCCATTTGGGCTCCCAATCCATTGGGTGTTGCATGTCTGGAGAAGTCATGATGTTTTGGTTGACTTTTTTCATCACTCTGAATATAGCTCCTCAAACCAAGCATGTAGGTCTGCCTATGACTTCAACAACAACATTTGTCCACTCTCTTGAAAAGATGGACACTTGGCATCAACTTTTCTTTATTGTGCTCATTTCCGGGGTGTCATACCAAGTACGTTTTACTCACCAGCCCCAGGGTGTGTCACCAGCAACATTATTATTTGGCTTGGATCACTGTTTTCATCCTGCGTCTTGGATTTGGAGCACATCATGGCTCTTGATAAGAACTTTTGACAACTCAACTGTAATATCCTTCATGTGCATTTGAAGTTTAGTTTTTGTTGCTGTTGTAGTTGCAAGGATGGTTGATCTTGGACGTGTGGATAAAGATTGGAATGGAGTTATTATCCGTGTAGGCAAAGAAATAAAAAGCATCATCTTTGGTCATCGGGAAGAAATCATGTTGTCTCATCAATACCTGAATGCTGCAATCTGGCTACAGCGTGTAAATATTTTCTCAGTGCAGACACTCCCAGCCTGCCTGGCATTGACTTTCCTCTGGGTCACCACAGGGTAGGCAGAGAGCCCAGGGCAGCTAAGAAGAAGCACACCTGTCTCTCTAGGCATGTATTGGTATGTGCCATGCCTATTTCATAATGGACATATTGTACTTCTTCCTTAAACTATATACTATTATTATGATTACCTTATTTGAATCTAGGTTGCTTTGTAAACAGCTGATTGATTTATTGGATTTTGAATTCCGTATGGGATGGCCTTGGTAGCGCAGAGCACATGGTTTTGTGGGAGCTTCTTCGGTGTGCAGGAGACCTGATGGAGTCCTGGTTAGGTATCAGGTCGGGGTCTGAATGATCAGCAGTTCAAAATCAACACCAGATTTGCTCGAGAAAGACGGAGCTTTCTAAACCTATAAACAGTTACGTTCTGAGAAGCGCACAGGGGGACACTGTGAATGAACATGGAAAGGAGGGCGGGAGTTTGGTTTGTGGGTACTGTTCGACCTACAGGCAGTTAATTTACTACCCCTGGTCTAGCATAAGGGCAATTATGCTGGTTTTAGCTTCTTACTGCTCAATGCATTTAGATTACATTTGCAACTTCCAGTGTTGCTAATTGCCTGATTTTTATTTTTCTTCAGTGTGTGTTTACACTTTGCATTTAGTATGTCCAGAATTTCAATCCATGAGAAGACTAATCCATATGCTATGCAAGGCTTTCCTTTCTTCTCAATTTTGCATTTCTATGACTACAACCCCTTGACAGCAGTTTCCACTCCTGCTGTCTCCTTAGAATCTTCCTCTCCAGGTCTTCCTTATGTGGTCAGAGTATAGAGAGACAGTCCTCCATCCTCCCTCTTCCCTTCACTCGGAGACACCAGCGGGTGTTTAGAGCACACAGAATTGATGAGTACCTCAAAGAGAAAGACAAACATCCAGCACCCTCTGCAGGGCACCGCCACCATCCAGTTCCCTGACTCCAGTATCTCCTGGAGGCACAGAGTGACACTGTTTTTCAGCTTCCTCAACAATGTTCCCCATCAATGCCCGAGGCAAACTGCCTTTGGCTGTGCCTGTTTCCCTTCTGGCTCTAGGGACCAGGCTCTTGAAATCAGTGGGGGACACTACCTCCCATTTATTCCCTTTAGCCTCTGTCATTCTGCTTCAGAGGCAGCCCTGAAAGCACAGTGGTGACGACCTTGGCTTCTAAGCAAAAGGTTGTCAATGGATTTGAGCCATCAGGGGCTCTCCTAAAGAGAGAGAGAGATGTGGCAATTTGCATCATTAAAAATTACAGCCTTGGATGCCCTTTAGGGCAGTGCTGTATTGTCTTCATGAGGTTACAATAGACTTGATGTCAATGGGTTTGGGTTGGGATTCCACTAAAATAGTCATTTGAACTACTAATTTATACCAAAACATAGACTTTTCCCCTTAAATTGAAATAGTTCTTTGCCCAAGTTGCCTGGCAATGATCAAATTGAGTAGACACAGCAAATGCATCCCATCCAGAAGTTGTTACAAAACAACCCTGAGCAGTCAAAGCGTCCGCCATTAGGATAATGGAGAGGCATAAGGCATGGCCTTTGCCCTCCAAAGTCACCAAGGGAAATGGAAGGGCAAGTATACAGAGAAGATTGCAATAAAAATTTAAATGCCATCTGAGGACAATTTCAGCAGAAGTAAACTGCCTTTATATCCCTCCCCACCCCCTTCCATCCCCCCTTTCACCCCCAGCCCCCAGTATTGGAGGGAAGCATAATGAAATGTCCAAGAACTTTCAGGGAATTTGAGTAAGCCACAACCTCTTCAGTCACTCTGCGGTATGTGAATGGTAGAGTCAAAAGAACTCTCCCTACTAATGAAGGATAAATAAACTATAGGAAAACAAAACAAAACAAAACTCTCTGCCATCGAGCCAATGCTGACTCGGCAACCGCCATGGGTGTGGGAGGCTGTCACTGTTTAGGGGAGTTCAAGGCCCAGTCTTTCTCCCTCAGAGCTGCTGGTAGTTTTGAATTGCCAGACCATGCAGATTATAGCCCAAGGCATAACCACTACATCACCAGGCTAAGTGCTGCATAGTATCTTGTGACACATAGTAGATGGTCCACCATATGCTAATTGCATGAACAAAGCAAGGAATTCAATTGACATCAGAGAGTTCCTAAGGAGAATGGGAGGGCAATATAGGTCACAGTGGTAGAAACATGGATTTTGGTGTCACAATCTGGGCTTGAATCCTGGCTCTCTCCTTGACTAGTCTTGCCATTAGGGGAAATAATATTTCTGGTACTCGTTTTCTTTATTAATACGGAGGAGACTAGAACATTTACTCTCTAGGACAGAAGCAGGGAGGTGTCCATCAACAGCTATCACCACACCTAGACAAAGTGAACAACCAACAAATAATCATCATGTCATGGCAAGTACATGGATAGCAAAAAAAAAAAAATGCTGTAAAACTCATGGAAACCTTTGTTAGGCAAAAGCATCAAAATGTGAAAGCCTTGCTTCTTGATGGTTAAATCAGATGTAAACTTGGACCTGTGGGAAGGCAACGGTGAGGCCAGCACGAGAAGCTGGGGAGAACTGCTCTGTCCTTTGCCGCTCTTGGCCTTCCTGCTTGCCTGGATTTGGGGTTTCATTCTGGAGTAGGCAACCCCATGGGGCCTAAGAGGTGAGGTCCTGTCATGTCCCTGCCCCTGTTGGAGCCACCCAGCTGCCTTTAATCTGCCAGGGTTCTGCTTGGCCTCCCTGCTTCCTTAGCAGACAGCTGCAGGAGTTTGAGGGCCTACAGCCAGCACCTGATACAAGGACGTGAGAGAGATTGGACTGACCTGCTTTCTTGATATAAATTTCTGTATTGAAATAAAGTTCTTTCTCATCTACATATATGTGCATGTGTGCATGTGTATGGGTGTCACTGGTTTTGTTTCTCTAGAAAACTCAGTGTGACACATCTCGGTCTATACACTCTTGAAGTTAGTGTTTCTACTATTAGTGTTTCACTAGTCTTGTCATCATGGACAAATATTATGTCCATTATATAGCTTATTTGTCAAGAAAGGGAAGGCAATTAAATTTATTCTATACAATTGAAAAAAGATAAAATGAATCATCAATTACCAGTAAGCCTAAAATGAACACTCAACAAATAATAATAATGTCCTCTGAAATATTAGGATAAATAAAAAGTTTATTTTTATACAAACAGTTCATAGAAACATTTATTAAACAAAAATACTAAAATATGAAGCAATTGCTCTTGATATGATCGCCATCAAGATCTGAACAATTTTGAAGGCAATGTTCCTATCTCTCTATCCCAGTGGTGCTCAACCTTTCTAATGCCACAACCCTTTAATAAAATTTCTCATATGTTGGGACCCCCCAACCATAAAATTATTTTCATTGCTACTTAATAACTGTAATTTTGCTACTGTTTTGAATTGGGTGACCTCTGTGAAAGGGACATTTGGTTTCCAAAAGGGTTTGTGACCCACAGGTTGAAAACCATTGTTCAAGCCCATTTTAGAATAATTATTTGATTTTTGTTTATCAGATGAAAACACCAGTTGAGCATCCTTGAAGGACTCAAATTGAGCTGGTTTTAAATATATGTATATGTAGGTATGTTAGTTTGGGACACAAACAAAAATCTGAAGAGAGAGTATTAGGGTATTAGGGGAAATGGCATAAGGTTTATCAGCGAATTTTTATAGGACAGCCTTTGCTAACCTTGAAGGATGAACAGGTATACTGTTGTGATAAAAACAATTACTCAGTGCAAATCCCTTGGACTTTTTGTCAACAATGAAGTGTTTTCCATTTTTTTATTAACTTCTCCACAGTAAATCCTCATGATCTTCCTGAGTGCTTCAAGCAAATCTATGAAAACCAACTCTGGAATTCCTCTAAACAGTTGCCATGCCCCCGGCTTATGACCTCCCTGTTTTGGATTGAACTAGCTCTGGGGATCTACTTTGAAAAATTGTTTTGGGAAGGCATTCTGCAGAGACTCAGACAAGTGTATTATGGAAGACAACTTGTCAGCAGCCACCCACTCATCCCAGAGACAGGTTGAAATGTGTCGTGTTTGGAATAAACCTATACATGTATGAACTGGAACTCTAGTAGCAATTATTGCCAAGAGTAAAAATTGTTGAAAGCAGTGAAAACTTTTGACAGGAAGCTAATCATTTAAACACTCATCATCTGGTTTTGAGTACAGCAGTCTTATTTCACCATAGATTTCTGTTAGCAGCTGCAGTGTTACAAGGCTACAGAAATCACACAAACAGAGCTCACAGCATGTTGAAAAGAAAAGGATTTTATGTAAGATTTGTTTTCCAATATTTCTGCCTAGTAACTCTTCTCTTGCACAAATTTTATTTGCCATGGAATTTATTTGAATGATCTGTTCTGCCTTTCATCTTGATTAAATATTTCAGTCAAAAACCTAATTTGTTTTTTTTCCTCATCTTCTCAAAGATTTTGAATTCCAAACTTTTTGAGCCCTCTCCTGGGTGATGCATATTTTCTCGCCAATCTGGATTCCTTAGGTTGGTTTTTGCACCAGATGTACTAGTTTCCATTTCGTTTTTCTCTCTGCGCACTCAGTCATGGGAGTGGTTTGTTGTATTTCACAGAGAGTCTCCAAAGCCCTCTTTAGAATGTGAGCTCCATGAAGGGAAGGTCTTGTGTGACTTCCAACTAAAGCCCTAGCGCCCAGAACAATGGCATGCATATCACAGATGGTGAATAATGTTTATTGAATAAAAGAATCAATGTACTAGTGGGAAAAATGTGTGCAGACTCCCTATTCGCTTGTAGACATTTGCAACTCTAGAATGCATAGTTATGAACCACAGAAGTGTTTTCATGTATTTCTGTGCTTGTCTTTATTATTCTTTCTTCAACTTATTTGGGTTGTGGGCTTTGCTTTTTCTAGATTTCTAATATGTAGAAAAATAAAGCACTGATTTGAAATAACTTATTTTTCTCATATAAGTGCTGAATTTCCCTTGAAGCACTCTTTTGACTGGATTTTTTAAAAAATGACAGATCATATTTTCATCATTATTCAGTGAAAACTCTTTTTGATTTCCCTTTTATTTCCTTGTTCCTAATGAGTGAGTTCCTTAGAAATTTGTTGTTTGACTTCCACAAATTTAGGCTTTTCCCAGATTATGGCTCTTTACTAACTCTAGTTTAAGGAGCCCTGCTTGTGGAAGGGGTTGCAAGTTTACCTCTCAGTTCAAGGTCAGCAGTAAGGAAACCACACCCACTCTTCAGGAGAAAGATGAGGCTTCTGCTCACACAAAGACTGACATTCTCTAAACCCACAGGGGCTGTTGTACACTGTTTTCCGAGGGAAAGTGGCTAGGAGTCAGAAGAAACTTGTTGGCAGTAAAGAACAAAATCTATTTTATTTTAATCAGTGAAGATATTTTGTAAGATTGGAGCTTCTTATCTTTATACTTATGACCCAGCAATTGTGCCAGCCTAAAGATTATTTATATTACAGAAATGTTCTCTCTGTTGTGGTTGGGTATATTTTCGTATATTTTGACATCTAGCTCTTCCACAAAGCGGCACAGAACTGTCTCCTAAAACGTTCTAGGCTGCCATCTTCCGGGGAACAAGTCACTAGGTCTTTTTCCTAAGTAGTCATTGGTGGGGTTTGAACTGCCATCCTTTAAGTCTGTATAGTTGTACTCTGGATCAAGTTGGCTTATTGTGTTGTTCAAATGTTCTATATATTTATATTTTTCTGGACTGATTGTTGTTTTGATTAATACGAATGAGGATATAAATTCCTCAACATTATTATGGATTGGTCAGTTTTTTATCTTTTTTAGAAATCAATTTTTCCTTCATGTATTATCAAACTCTATTATTAAGATTTCAAAACCTTTTTAATGAACTGGGAATTTTGTTGGTATGAAATGCATTCTTTATCACTGATATATTTATATATATAATATATATAAATATATATATAATATATTTTATATTTATAAAGTTTTAAAAATTAGCTCCATCTAATATTTTCCTTTGACCTGAATAATCTTCATGTTGTAATCTTCTTACAAGTATTATGACGTTCCCCCCAAGGTGCTACTTAATTGACCTGATCTTTATCTCACTGTCTTTATTAAGGAGGGATTTATGCTTGAGCATTGTTTTTCTTTTATCTTTTAAATTTTCTCCAGCTCTATAAGTTGTGATTTCATTAGCTTCTGGATGCTATTATTTTAAATACAATTTAGCCATCATTCATATCATTGCCTGATTTTATATAATGCTTCTTTTTCTATTGTTACTTCATTTTTTTCCACTAATCTCTTATGTAGCCTGTTGATGTACTTAGTTGTGGTTTTGATTGTACTTTGGACAGTCAGTTTAGCCTTCAAAAAGCCATGTAATGAGAATAAACATGTGAATAAGAGGAACAACTCAAAAAGCATAGACCCATCCTAACCAGAGATCAAAACCATGGCTGACAGATTCAGTAGAATATATAAATAAGTTACCTGGTTACAAAACCCAATTTCAGAATTTATCAGGAAGGACCAGACCATTAACTTCCACCAGCAGCAAATGGTGTTTCCACCGAACTTCCCTGCTCTCAGTTTTAAGCATCTGCTGTGTGCTGCTATCCAGTCTCACTGGGTGTGTTAGTCTGGGTAAACTAGAGAAACAAACTCATGAACACTGATATTTGTATAGGAAAGAGCTTTATATAAGAAGTAATTTTACATTAATAAAACATCCCAGTCCAGTCCAGAAGTCTGATATTAACCAATATGGCCAGTACTAGTCTGTAAATTCCTCTTCAGACTCATGCAACACATGCAATGGCAAGGAGTTCAGGAAGGTCACAAGCCAGTGGATAGAAATTCTTGTGGATCCACTGGTGGTAAAAGCATCTCACTGTTGGCATGGGTCTTCATGTGACTCTTCCAGCTCCAAAGCTTCCATCAACATAATTCCATGTGGCTTTTCCTCAGCAGTGTCTCACAGGGAGTGAACACGTGTCCCATCTCTAATGAGCTATTTATCTCCTTAGCACCTTTAAATGAGGTCATCAAGTTGCACCATGATTGACAGGCTAACCTCCACCCCTTCATTTTTCAGCTGCAAATTGACAGCCGATTATGTAACTGTCCCTGGGCTTATGTAGAAAAGCTTTCAGTTTCAGTAGGGGAAACATTGCACTGTCTTCTGGAGTTACCCCTCTCCATAATTCAGTTTTCTCTTGTGTCTTGCTCCCCAAACTGCAGTTGCTCCAGAAATCAACCGGCAATCTCTGCTCCCTCAGCTCAGGAGATGTCTGTTATCTGCTTGGACTCAACCTCCTGGAGATGCTCTCTGGGTCAAAAAGGGAGCTCAATCTGCACAGTAAGCATTTTAGTGTCTCAAAGATTGCAGTTCTCCAACAGGAAGTTTCCATTATATAAAAAAAAAAAAAGTTGGCTTATGTATTCTGCTCAGGTTTATGTTGATTTGCAGCACTAGGGTCAGTCCAATCCAGTTATTAGTCATAGTAATAAATGAAACGACTTTACTGTATTATGTAAGCTCTTCAGGTTATTCTTAATGTATAGACATGCAGGGGAATGCCTGGGCAGAGAAGTGACAAGAATACCGAAAACTCTAACTGCAGGCTTTTGAGTGGATTCCCACTCATGGTGACTCTGCGGGGCAAAGTAGAACCGCCTGGGCAGGGTCCTAAGACCTTTGACAGGAGGAGGAAGCCTTGTCTTTCTCTCTCAGAGTGGTGGTTTCAAACTGCTGACCTTGAACCCAAACATAAACCAGGATGTCAGCAGTGCTTCTAAAACAGATAAAGGAAATTGCTATTAAATTTTCAAGTGACATTCTGAAGATAATTTTGTAGAGGCAAAGGTTACTTTTCCCAACTTCTCTTATGATGCTCTAATCAGCCAACAATCTTGGTTGTTCATGAAATATTGGAGACCATACTACCCAGTGGTGCCTCCATGAAAACCACCCATTGGAAGTATTCTAGAACACACTTCTCCTGGGGCCTAGATGAGGCACTATGCATCAGAATGAACACAACAGAAACCATTCAACTTTGCTTGTTGTTCATTTTGTGTGTTTTTAAAGCTAGAATAGAGAACCACTGTTTTTTGTGTGTTTTAGCCAGAAGAGAGTACTATTGACAGCTGGTTACCTGGAGGTAGTAGAAGCTAGGACAGAAAGAACTTACCACAGAGAAGAGGACAAGAGAAGACCATTTAGTTGTCCAGTCGGGAGTCTCTGAAATATTTAAAGAATTATACGGGCTGAGCCCCGGTGGCGTAGTGGTTGTGCGTGGGACTGCGGTTCACTGGGATGGAGGTTCGATTCCGGCTCCCAGGAGCAAAGGCTGGGCCTCCTACTCCCACCACCAGGGCAGTGATGCCTAAAAAATAAAAATTAAAAAAAATTAAAAAAAAGAATTATAGCCTGAATTCTTATTTCCTAAGACAGAGGTTATGCATTTATATATACATATATATTATTTGATATTATTTTTGAGAAGATGAATTTCTGAGACAACATGAAACAGTGAATTGTATTTTATGGATGAAGAAACTTGAGTTTTAGTTTTAGATCATACAATAATAACTCTTAGAAAGTTCTTTTCTTCCTTTTTTTTAACTTACCCACAAGAAACTGTGATAATACCTTGGAGAGGTCATTAGATTACTGCAAGACCATCAGTTCAAGCTCATCAGTCACTATATGAGAGAAAAATGTGACTCTTGGGACCTATGAAAATTTTCAAAGGCACAAGAATCATACAGCAGACCCCTAAGAGTCAGAATCAACTTCATGACATTGGGTTTGTTTTTGATTCCTCCTCTTCAGAAAAAAGAATTGATTATAAAATACTTAAATTTTCTCCTATCATCTACAATTACCAATTTTTTAATAATGGTATAACAAACACACCACAGTGAATGACTTTGAGGAACAAAAGTTATCATCTCACAGCTCTAGAGTCTAAAAGTTCAAATAAGGGTCTCAGTCTTATTGACTCTTACTTTCTAGTTTCTGTCGCTCATCTTTGCCCTTTCCTGGAGCTCTTTGATATTCCTTGACATTTGTCTTCTCCTGTGTGTGTACCTATGGCTATTTTAGTCTTTTTAGTAAGCCTCACTGCCACCTAATCAATTTCAACCCCTAATAACCCTGCAGGGTGGAACCGCCCCCATGAGTTTCCAAGACTGTAACTGTAGGGGAGTAGAAGGCCCCGTCTTTCTCCTGATGAGGGACTGGGGGGTTCACATGGCTGATCTTTCAGATGAAAGCACCACTCACAACCATTATGCCTGCAGAGCTCTGTTTCTAACACTTAGAAGTGATTATGTTTAGGACCCACCTCCAAGTATGACTTCACTAGCGATACAGAATAACTCTTTTTTTTTTTTTAAGGCATACTTTCAGGGACAGAGGTTAGAATTTCAACACATCATTTTGCTGGAAACAATTATTCATAACATCAAGGGACATACAGAACACTATTAACAAAAAGCCCAACTTCCTGTTCTGAAAGAAAATATCCATAGAAAAGACTCATTTGCTTCTAAGAAAATGATAGCGTATAAGTTAAATGTGGTTGTAAAAGACTACACAGACTGTGATATATTGCAGCGATTCCTGGCTAAATTTCAAGGTTTTGCAAAAGAGAACAACAGCTGTATCCTATGTAATTAAGATGACCTGATAAATGAAAGGCTTATTCCCTTCTCTCAAATATACTCTATTGTTAAGGGGAAGAGTGAGTAAATTTTTTACATGGCTGTTACTGCAATCACGGTCAGTCAAGAAAATGGTCTTACAAAATTTAAATTCATTTTCATGAAGCACAATATAGGAAAAGATTTACCATTTCATTTATAATCATCCCATCATATGTTTTCTTGTCAAATGTTTTTGTGAAAAATAAACTATCTTTTCTTGTCAGATTCTTGCCTATTTCTCAAATTACAGAAGGACTGATAATTGAAACCTGTTTTAGGGATGAGAATCAGTCTCAGGTTTCTGAGAATTGTAATTGGCTACCATTAATGAGACCCTATGTGAGGAACAAGATAAACTTTTTGACATTTAATGAGCTGAATTACAAAATGAAGCAAAAAAATAAAACTACAAAACCAAACCAAATCATCACCTGTTATCATCCAGTTGTTTCTGAACTGCTACTTAAGATTTTCTTCTCTGTACTCTGTGTGAAAGAAGTTCTCGTGGCACAAGAGTTTAAGTGCTTAGCTGCTCACCAAGGTTGGTAGTGAAGAAAGATTTGGAAATATGTTCCTATACATATTAAACTAAAGCCAAACTCGTTGCCATAAAGCCAGTTCTGACTCATGGAAACCCTGTATAACAAAGAAGAATTGCCCACTTTGAGTTTCCAAAGCTGTAAGTGTAGGGGCAGAATCCTCATCTTTCTCCCAGGAAGCAGCTAGTTGGCTTACACGGTGGATCTGGCAGTTAGCAGCCCAATGCATGATCCACTATGCCACCAGGGTTCCAATCTTAAAAGACCTCACTCTCTCTGTCACATTGGATCCTTATGAATCAACTCAATGGTTCCTAACAGTAACCAAAGTGAGAAGCCAAGTGCTATGTCAATGGAGGATGGGTTGGAGCCCTCAACCTCTAAGTCAGCACTCAAGTCCTGTTTGCACCCCACAGGGGGCTAGTTAGTTGGGTTGATAAAGTCTTTTGTCTTTTAAGATATACCTGCCAAGGTAAGATAAATAATGTAACAGGAATAGTAAGGCTGGGATTCTGTGTAGACTTCAAAAGTCCTGATTTCCAGACTTCTTTCCTACATAATTACACACTTGCCATTTTATTCTGACCTTAAAGACTCTGAATTTGCCTTTGTTCACATTATGTTTCCAACGTCAATCAGAAGTTCATCCAGAATGGCCCAAACCCATTCATCTGGGTTTTCAAGTGTAGAAACAAGAAACCACAAAGGGTGATATTGATGGGAACTCATTTTGAGACTCATCTCAATTTGTCTTAAGAGAGAACGCATTATGTATAAGTAGGTGGTAGGGGAGATAAAAGTGATATAACCTTGGCAAATGGGTACTTTCTAAGATAAACATAGGTGTTAAGGTTAATGACAATCTCAAACCAATATCTTACAGCATGAGATTCACAATAATAATATATTATTGCAGTTTCATTAAAAGAAATGGAAATGGATGTCACAAATACAAAGAAGCAAATTATATTCTAATGATTTCCTAATACAGTAATTTGCTTATAGATCACAGGGGAGGCAAGCAAACAACCTCTAATATTGAAGTCAAAATAATCATTTTCCAGCATTTAAACATTAAACCAGTTGTACAGACTTCTCAGAGAGTGTTAAATGATGGCCCCCTGCCCCAGCAAGTTTGGACGGACCACAGAAAGGGCCAAGGACACAGCATCAGAGACCACAGAGTGTACTTAACATGCAAGTTCAGTTTGTGTGTTCTCTTATGGCCAAAACAATTTTCTACCGGGGGTCATGTGAAAAAGTAGGCGATGCACACGGGTGGCTGAGGTCCTGAGGCTTAACCAAAGAGGTGGGAACATTTGCCAGAATGATCTGTAGACTTTTTTAATTTTTTGACCTTTATTGTGTTTTGAGTGAAAGTTTGGATAGCAAATTGCTTTTCCATTTAACAACTCATAAACATTTAACGATGTGTTTTTGCTTGCAATGCTCACAATATAAAAACACTCTGCCTGCTTCCTCCCTGTCTCTACTGTTCACACCAGACTTTTCCCCTAGACCTGCCTGTCTTCCATGTGCTCTGCTTTGACACGCCCTTCTAATTTCCCGTGAGTGATGGTTCTAAGAAGTGTGTAGTTCCCATTTGTTCCCATTGCAGGCCTGTCTATCATTTGACCTGAAAGCGGAGCCTCGTGGGTGAGTTTGGTTTCTGGACTGAAGGGCATCTGAGGGCCCAGACGGGGATTCGCCCAAACCCTGTCTCACCAGTAAGCCTGGTCTGAGAGCCTTTCAGAGAGGTCAGCAGGTAAGTGTTGCTTAGTTCCTCTGGTCTGCACCTCCTGGAGTGTGAGATTTGCCTGGTTCATTAGTCATGTGGACTAATTATTTCCTTGTGTCCTTGATTTTCTTCACTCTGCTTTGGAGGAGGAAAGACGAATAATTGCACCTTAGAGATCTGCTCACAAGCCTTCAAGACCTTCCACTATACATGAAAATAGGGCACAGTCCATTGTTTTCACACACGATGTTATGCCAATTGACCTTGATTTCTTTCCCCTGAATTTATGGTCCAGAGCCTGCAGGGTCAGCAGCTCATTCTCTCAAGGTGTTTTTATAACGTCCTCCCTGTTTGTTCTGCTATGTTTGTAGAGATATTTAATGTAGAAGTATTCTCTGTCAAACCTAGATTTGCAGGTTGTCCTATTTGCCTTTCTACCCTTGTTCAGATCAGCTACTGTGGATCCGCCCCTTCCACAAAGCAAGCTCACGCTCATCCAGTTGGTGCTGTCTCCTCCAGGGCTGGGGGGTGGGGGGGTGGGCACGGGAGGGCTACTCTTTTGACACCCCCGCCCTGCCTTAGAGTGCTGTTCTCTGCCTTAGTGCAGGATTGGGTATGTAATAACATGGAGTTTGCCTGCCTTTAATGTGTGTGCGCCTCTCGCCGCCTTTGTATTGTTAACTTTGTGCCGACGTTTATCCTCACCCAAGCTAATATGCGTCCTTAGAATTTTTCCAAAATGCAATCTGCTGCTTCTAGCATTTCCTCCACAACCACCTAATTTGATCTCAGGGTACGGAAATATGAGGATTAAGTCAAATGATATAGAAGAAATTACTTTGGCAACTACACGGAAGTATATAAATAGAAGTTATTAAGACATTTTTGACTGGAAAAGAGAAACTGTTTCCAATACTTAATTGCATTTCCCTCTGGATTTGCAGAAGTAAGCCATCTTGCAATTTAGCATTAAGAAATAATGAAGAATTGGATTATTTGCATACCAGCAGTAGCACAGAAATGATGTTCCTGTTCAGTGGACTTTCAAACTAGCAAAGCAAATGGACAAATTAAAAACATTAGGGATGGACATTTGTAGCAGGGAATCACTCTGCTCATGTTTGGGGGCATTATTTTTCTTCAGCCTTACCTTGAGCTGGTAACACAGATTTCTTTTCAAATGTTAAAAAAGAAAAATAAATTCAGAAAAGGAGTTAGGAGGAATCATTATGAGAGCTTGAATTTTAAGCACCTGGGTTGTTTCAGGCTCTAAGTGACAGTGAAAGCCAAAAATCCATTTGCAGAAATCCTGCATGAGTTTAAAACACTTAGTCATTGTCACTGGATCAGTGCTGATTCAAAAAGACCCAATAGGATAGGGTAGAACTACCCTTTGTGACTTTCCCAGACTTTAACTCTCTATGAGAGATGAAAGCGCCATCTTTCTCCCAAGGAGTGGCTGGTAGTTACAAACTACTGACCTTGCAATTTGCAGGCCTGCACTAAACACTCTATGTCCAGGGCTTCTTATGTGGAATAAGTGACCCTTGGGTAAGCTGGAACTTGTCTTGTCTTTGGACAGAGTACTTGGAACATGGCTTCAACATCACCCTGACTAGCCTGGGGAAAGGAAATCTCCCTTAGTGGCTTACCTGGCTGGGTCCAAGATGGCTATCACCATGCCAGGGGCTGCACGGTCATGAGACATGTCCTGACTGCCTTGGGAAGCCCCTGAACCAATGTTGTAAGTCTCTGCAGAGTATAATGTAAGTTTTCCAATCAAGGACCTTGATGCCACTTTGGGAGTTCCACCAGTAAATATCATGTATTAAAATGCTGCTAACCAAGTTTGGAGGGGGGGACACTTTTCTTTGACCTCCCATGTCCTTTATAAAACTCATCACAGACAATTCCTGGACACCATTATGGCCTTGGGCTAATGATCTCCCTCATCCTGATGATGTATCTGTATTTATTTTGTCTGTGTTCCATTTAAGACTTAATGCTTATTCCCTTTAGTAAAAAGAGTCAATGTGAACAAAACAAGTGGCTTGTCAACTTCTTCTCATTGCCATTGAGTTGTTGACCCATATTGAGGAACCAACAGGACAAGGTGAAGCAGCGTGTTTCTGTTTACAGAGTCCCTCCTGTGGAGCCACTGGGGGTTTTAAACTGCTGGATCACAACGCAAATTGTAACCATTGTGTCAGTTAGGGAACTTGAAACTGTTCCAAAAGCTTTGAAAACTATGGAGGATAGTGAGGGCTACATGATCATTGTGGATCCACTGCAGATTCAGCAGAATTCAAACCAAGGCCTGGTTCTAGCTCAGTCTGTCACTGTCTTCCTTTTCAGTGGACACGTCTGGCCATGCTACGTATCCCTCTACCCTAGTAGAGTGCTGAATATTTCCTCTCAAGAGATCACCCATCTTGCAGGAAGATGGGATGGGCCCTACAAAGGCAGAAAACAGTTCTTGTAATAACTCGTAACTATAACAAGGGTGGAAACCACACCCTACATTGACATACGATTTGGTGCATGATTGTAGTACAACCATGGTTTTTAAAGCATCTGAATGTACAAACACCAATTATAACCCCAATCAGGTTTGTCACTGAGTAAATGAACTTCAGTAAGTTAATTTTAGAGTCTACTTGGCTAGGTTAGAGGGTCTCAATGTTTGGTCAGGCACTCATCTAGATGTCTCTATAGATTGTTGAAAGTAGCTTGTAAATGGGATAAGCATTTACAATCATTTGATTTTCAGCAAAGCAAATTAACCTTGAGAGTGTGCACAGATCTCATGCCATCAGTGGAAGGTCTCCTGGACGAGAAACTCAGACTCAAGAATGCCAGGTTAAATCCTGTATAAGATTCAAACACATACACAGGGTGGCTCTAAACACATTTACATCGGAATGAGCATGCTGGCACCTAACAATAAATATATGAGATGGTGAAGGCTTCAAAAAGTTCATGGAAAAAGTCCATAGTCTTTTTAAATCCCTTTCATATATACAATATGAGTCCTATCAACAAACACACACTATCATCATTATTATTGTTCTGGGATTCTGTTTCTCTTTAGAACCCTGACTGACTGAAACAGTGTCAGCTTTCTGATGAGTAAAACATAGGGAAGAAAATAACACTCCCTTGCAAGATTTTATTCAGAATTGGGATTTTATTCAGAATATAGGTTAGCTTGATATAGTTTAATAGCTATTTATATTTAGCCCTAAGGACCTCGCTGTCTATTTAATTGTTTGTATCCTTTTCTCATTTACTCCACATAACAGCACTAACACAGAGGGAATGCTATTATCTCTGTTCTACAAATAGAAATATCAAGGTGCAGAAAACTCTGTGTAGTTTGGAAATACAAGAGTGGGGCTGAGGGCATGTGTAATTTAGAGCCTACCCTCTGAAATTCGAGCTGAAATCTAGCCCACTCTTGCTGAGCAGATGCTGGCTCAGAGCTACGGCACATGGCAAACCCAAGACCACAGACATGTAGCTAGGCAAAAAAAGAGAAAAAAAATGCCAACCAAGCCAATTTCACTGCTATGGATTTGATTCCAATTGATATGACCCAATTAAGGTTTCTGAGGCAGTAAAATTTTACTGAAGCTGGTACAATTCTCCTCCAGCTGGCCGATTTGACCCACCCACTACTGACCCAACAGGGCTATCAAGACCTTACTTCATATCTTTGGTGACTTTACTCACAGTACTGTTGAATCTGCAAAGTCTCTTTGGATGGGATTATATAAGATTTTTCTTCCACTTTTTGGAGAAGGAATTAGAAATTAGATGTTCCTATAAATGTGACCCTTATAAAGGAAAAACTTTATCTCCTTTTAGCAAGTAGAATTTAAAAATGAAGCAAAAAACAAAAACAAAATCAGTTCCCTGCTTGGAGCAGGGCCAGCTCCATTTCACTCCAGACCTGATGCCCTTTCCCCAGATGGCAGTTCTGGAGAGGGAAACCCTGAAGATACAGTAGAGGTAGAACAACTGGACTGACCCAACCACAGGGGCTTAAACCAAGAGGACAGTGCAAGTCCCTGAAGCATCCAGATCGTCGACTTCTAACTCAGGGGCAGCACTTGTCACCTTATTTGGATTGAGTTGGGGATTTCTCATGAAGGGTGTACACTGAATGTCTAAAAGCATAACTAGGGAGGAGGGGCAAGCATTAGACTACAGGAATAGCATTGAGAACATTTAGGATGTTCCTTTGTTGGCTATGAATGCTAATTAATAATAGGGTGGATGAGTTGTTAGGTAAGCAGGACCCAGTATATGCAGCTCTGGAAGAAAGGGGGACTGAACTGATGATTTATGACACGTCCTTCTCTCTACTTAACAGAGACAGTCACCTGCTCTATGTGAAGATCTCTGTTAGTCTTGTGACTCTCTCTCTCTCTCTCTCTCTCTCTCTCTCTCTCTCTCTCTCTTTCTCTCTCTGTCTTCTCTCTCCCTCTCTATGTTAATCCGGGTAGACTAGAGAAACAAATTCATAAACATGCATATGGATATAAGGGAAAGGTTTACATACACGAGGAAAGGAACATTGAGAAAGCATCCCAACCCAGTTCAGTCCAAAGTTATAAGTCTGATATTAGCCCATATGTCCAATACCAATCTATAAAACCTCTTTCTGACTTATGAAGCATGTGCGATGACACCAGGAAAATCACGGGTGGGTGGGTGCGGAGTCTTAAGTGCCTGGTGGCAGTAGAAGCATTTTAGCACTTGCAGAGGTTCTCTCTGTGACCTCCCAAGCATCTCAGCACTAGTAGGAGTCTCCACGTGGCTTCTCCAGCCCCAGAGCTTTGGTTCCATCAGGGTAAGCCCATGTGGCCTCTTCTCTGACTCCTCCATTTTCCAGGAATCAGGAACCATCAGCATGCTGTCATTTCGTCTTGTCAAAGGTTCGTCTCCAAGAGAGAGTGAGTCAAGTCTCTCTTCTCCAATTGGAAAATACCATGAGACTTCCCAGAATTCTCAGGAGAAAGCTAGGCCCACACAGAGGTCTCATTGATTACTCATTGACTATCTCCAGACTGACAGACTAGACTCTACCCCTAGACTCCCAATCATAAAATTGACATAAAGTACATAACCTTTGGTATTTATATAAGATAGGCAGGATAGGCACTCTTATGGAGACAGTGATCTGTCCGCTGTTTCCTGGGGATTTGAGTGGGGGGGGGAAGGAGAGGAGCAGGGGAGACAGAATTGATGGGTGCAGGGGAATACCATGCTTCCCCAAAAATAAGACATGCCCATAAGATAAGCCATATCAGGATTTCTAAGCATTTGTGTAATATAAGCAATACCGTAAAACTAAGACAGTGATAGGCATGACTATGCAGCATACTGGCGTGGAACTGTAAAGAAGTCAGGCAGCCCTTCTCATCTGCCCCATGATGACAACTGCTCTCTCAGAGGTGACCAGAGAGGTGTGCGCAGCCCCATCCACAAGGTCGGCTCCCTCTGTCAGGTCAGGTCCTCCTGTGCTTGCTGCAAACCGAGGCATCGAGGGAGACAGAGACAGTGAAGTGGGGAGCAGGACGCTCTGCAGTAGGTCTTGCGTGTCCTCAGGGGGAAAAAGTCAAGCTGTGGCTGCCATTTAACAGCACTGTGGTGGATGTCCCAGAAGAAGATGACTCAGCTCTATTTGAATTAACGTAGGCTGTCATACCATACTTAATAAAAAAAAATCCCCTGAAAATAAGTCATAGTGTGTCTTTATGAGGAAAAATAAATATAAGACAGTGTCTTATTTTCAGGTAAACATAGTAGTACGTGTTCTAAAAATGATGGCAAAGAGGGTAGGGCTTTTCAGGTCATGTTTTATCAATTGAATGGTATCTGAGAGAAATTACTGAGAGGTGAATAATGGGTAAACATAATAGTAGCATAGGAGGAAAGAAAAGAGGAAAGAAGAAAAATATATAAATATGTGTATGCATTTATATTAGCAAATATATGCAAATGCAACAAGGAAACAAATGGTCTCTGGGTCTCTACTTATAGTAAATCTCATCTCAGTACAAGAAAGGGTTATTCTAAAAATGTAGCATTGCATGATACTCACCTTTCTGACATAATTACTGAAGATAGAATGGGTGAATAAGCAAATGTGGTGAAGAAAGTTGATGATGTCTGGTTATTAAAAGATATAATGTCTGGGTCTTAAAGGCTTGTGGTTACACAAGCAGCCATCTAGCAGGGAAGCCACAAAGTCCACATGAATGAAACACACCAGCCTATATTATCATGAGGGGGCAACAGGAAGAGGTATGAGGAGTTCAAAAACAAGCAGCCAAATCAGTGTGAAGTGGAGACCCTCCAAATCCACCTGTAAGATAATTCAACTTTCCTTCTCAGAAGGGCAACACAGAAGGAATGATAAATTCAAGGTGCAGTATGGCATTGAAAAATCACATAACTATCCTACGGTTTTCTAATATTTCCTCCCCTCACTATTATGACTTTTATTTGTTTTATTTCCTTAAGCATGCTAAACTTATGTATGTTAATATGTATATTTAAGATTGTTTGATACATGAAAATCAAGATAGATAATCCTTCAGAAACAAGAACAAGATTAATGGTTCCCAGAGGGTACAGGATGAAGGGGTGAGGGGAGGTGGGGAATGGTGAGCTGATACCATTGATGACTGTGTTACCCCACCAGATGGGACTGAACAACAGAACTATATAATTAATCCTATCATAAAATTTGGCAGATGTTTAAGAGAACCGCCCCCCCCCCCACCAAAGGCCATACCATTATACCTTTTAAACTCTGAAATTACAGGCATTGGTGCTTTTAGAGAAACCAATTGAGGGTAAAAAAAGAAGACCCACATAAACAAAGACTAGAAAAAAGAGATTTGATATGAGGTGGGTTATCTGTTGTCTTCATTACTTCCGCTTCTCCACCTTCTAATTCACAGACTCCCCAAGGTGAAGGAGATTTGGGAAGCTGGAAGTGTTACCTGGTTTGTGAACTTAAGTCCATTGTCATTGAGTCTGGATCACTGGTTCCTTGTTGGGCTGCTAATCACAAGGTCAGCAGTTCAAAACTCCCTCGGCAGGAGAAAGACAATGTTTTCTACTCTGTAAAGAGTTATAGTCTTGGGAATTCATATGGATAGTTCTACCCTATCCTATAAGATCACTTTGAGTTGGAATCCACTTGACACAAGTGAGATTTTATTTTACTTTATTGAGTCATTCTGATTCATAGAAATTCCATAGGTCATAGTAGAACCACTCTCTAGTGTTTTTGAGACTGTAAATCTGTATGCGATCAGACTGCCTCCTTTCTTTATAGAGGAGCTGCTGATGGGTCTGAACCACCAATATCGTGTTGAATAGGCCAGCACTAAAGCCTCTGTGACCACAGAACTTCTTGTTTGGGAACCTCGTAGAATCATATTTTCTTTTGATCACATTTACCATCTGATGTTTCCTTCATTTTCAACATTCACTTCCATTTCCTTTTTTTGAGGATTCTCTCCTCTCCTTTGATATTTTACTTCTTGGATAGTACTTGTCCTACAGTTTCTGCTTTTCCTATTTTCCTTGTCTGTCATCCTTTAGTTTGTTCTTTCTTTAGAGTCCTCTCGGGGAATTCTTACATCTTGAAAAACTCACATCTTCACAATCTTCTCCAGAGGAGTGACTGCTAGGTTTGAACTACTGATCTATCAGTTAGCAGCCGAGAACTTAACCATGTTGCCACTAGGACTCAAAAAGCCCCAGAAAACAAACAAACAAATAAACATAATTTTTAATTCAATTTTTTTCAGAAACTTTTTGAAGCCCTCTTTTACATGTCGATATTTGCATCTACTTTATTTTGGCAAATCTTACTTCTTTTTTAAGCAAAATAGCTCTATGGGCCCTTTGCCAGATAAAAGACATGTTCTGAAGATTCGTTTTAGATACACATGTCGGATCCTGATGAAAATCAGACATAACTTTCATCAGAAAAATAGAGAAATCTGACAAGTGAACATTGTGAAGTTTTGTATTTACCCCAATAAGCCTCAGCAGGCAGTGCTGAGAAAGAAAGCAACTCACCCAGGGATCTCTTTCCCTAAAGGGATAGACAAGGAGGTTTCAATGAAGGGCTGCCTGTGACAGTACAGACACCTTGTGGTGGTGTGAGTTGCACTGTGGGGTGTTTGCCACAAGCTCTGGAGGGTGAAGCCACACTGACAGGAGAAAGAAGGGGGCTTCTGTACCTGTAGAGCATTACAACCTCAGAAATCTACAGGGGCAGTGAAATTCTGTCCTAAATGATCTCTATGATTTGGAACTGACTTGATAGCAGTGAAGTATTTTCTTTGTGTGTGCATATGTATGTGTGTGTGTGTGTCTTGTATTGAGTTCAATACATAATAAACTCAAATGTGTTTTACAAACTGAAGGCACTATCACTTCAAGTTCATATACTAATCACACACGTGACCTTGTGAACATATATGAAGCAGATCTATTAGTGATGAAGACACTTGTTAGGTCTTCGAAATCACCCACATTGTGAAGATGAAAGCATTCAAATGGACTCCAGCAGAAATTGGTGCAAAGTTCCAAGGGTTGGAAGACAGGAGGAAGATGAGGAGCATGGAGGAAAAGAGATGCTGTGGATTTCTGAACACTTCGTCATGGCTTTCCCTGAAGAAAATCATTTACTCAGATGCCATTATGGTGCAGGATTTTGGCATTCTACAATGAATCAGCAGTGTGTTATGTGCCAAATTGTTAGAGAGCCCTTCAAGTGTCCCTTCATTATTTACTAGAATGGAGAAGATCGACAATTCAGTCCCAAGATACATGAAGCTTCTATCTTGTAAGCAGATTGGTGATGGGGACTTTCTGTACTGCAGAGACGAATGTGTTTTGTGTGGTCTTTTATGCATATTCCAATAAAGTGGAATTTGCCTCAATTAGCTGGTGCTGCTATGACAGAAATACTAATGTGTGTTACTGGTACAGACATTTATATTTTTAAAATTTATGAGGTGAGAAGTCAGCGTGCTACCTTTGGGGTAGGGTGGGGTGCAATTTCTTACGTTTTCTGTTGCTTCTGAAAAAATCTCAGGTCCCATCTCTTTGACTTTCTACACTGGAGTGGTCTTTCGCCTTCCCTTCCTTCGATCTCCATCTCTGCTTCCTTCAATGATTTGTTTGCTTTCTTTTCTATGAGGAAAGAGATGGTTTAAAGATATGCTCTCTGCTAATAGATTTTCATTCATTTCAACACAAACGGGAGTATAACCAACAGGATTGAGGTGAGAATTTAACGCACGTATTTTGGTCGTGGCACAATGTAAAAGCGAGCAATTATCTCACATTTATGGAAAGTAGATCATGAACAGGATTTGCATTGATCAATGGCTACACGATTGGAATCTTATTGGTTCCAAATCTATGGTAATGCCTGGGGAGAGGTGGAAAACCATAGCAATTCCTGATCTGCTTTGGATGACAATAGTTCCAGTTAGGACAGGTATTACTGTTACTGGAACTGACATTTTACCTGACTGTTTTAGTTCACCTGGAAACGTGTCTCAGTAGAGAATGGCTCTTCTGTGCTGGATGGGGATGAGAATAGTCATATAAAGTCAGCTAAGCTTGCTAAATTCTTTGTAGAGAGAGACAGAGAGAGAATAAATACAGTCTGAAATTGTGATGGCTAAGGAAAGAGATGACAGAGACAGTATTCTTCCATTTTAGCACAAGATTAATAGATTTAGAGATAGGAGAAGGCCCAAGGAGCTTATATTTTCTCTCCCCTTCCATCCTCAGCAAATTCTATTCAATTAGAAAATGGGGAGAAAGAGTTTTTTCTCTAGTTAGTACTCCATCGTAAGAGTGCTGAAGTCGTGCAAATGGGAAATACACTTGACTGCCGATCTAAGATTGTACATTTCCTGTTCACCCAGAGTTCCTGCAGAAGAAAGACTTGACATGCTCCTTCTGAGAAATCACCCATCAAAGCCTTGTGTAGTTTTTCTTTCTCTTGCTTCCATAACTTTTAACCCTCGACCCCATCTTATTGCACTCAGACCATATTGCCCCCAAACCTCATGCCGCATAATTCTTCCTCCACAGTCCACGGTTGAGATTACTCAAGTCAAAATCAATGGAACAGCAATGTTTTTGTTTCTTCGATGAGCAATTAAGCCTAGCTAGAGGACTTGATCAATGTACATGAGAAACAGACATAAAGTATGTTTCCCAATAGAATGGATTTAAAGTTTCTCTCTTTAACTTTTAGTGATCACCGACTTTTTGTCCCAATGAGGATCTAGTTTATTTCCTCCCCCCACCACCACCCCCCGACCAAGTTTAACCTTCTTATGTATTAGGCAGCACAAAGGTTAACTGAGGACTATTCAGTGATAATGATGAAAGGAAAGAGAACATTACTTTGTTTTTAGATAAAGCTCAGGGGATGATCATCTGTGCAATAAATATTAAGAGCTCTAGCGTGAGGGTTGTTTTACTCTCCTCTCCTCCGTATAAGATCCAAAGTTAATGAATCTCATTTAGACAATGATGATCTATACCGGAAACAAAGGGATTTAGCCAACGCCCACCTTATGGGACACAGTGGTTGCTGAGTGTGCAACGGGGCATGAGAAAGGGCCCGACTCTGCCAGCATTTGTTCCCTTGCACATAAGGTGTAGATGAGCCAGGTCACCTGATGGGAGCTGAGAACACAAGAGGATGTGCTAAGAGAGTCTCTCATATGTGCCATGAAGCTGACACAGTTTTCCTAGACAGGCACTCAAATATCGGGGGTCTGTTCAGTTCAATAGATGATAACTTGATTTTTTTGGTATTTAAATTGGAAAAGATGACCCTGAGAGTGAAATTATTTTTACTCTTCTCACCTCTACTGCTGTGTATAAAATCTACAGAGCCAGCAAACATGTCTACCAGCCTTCACAATGGTGGCACATCTGTGATTTGGTTGGGGGTGGCATTCTGTTGATCAGGTTAGATTTCTGGACCTTCTGGTTGGAGACTGTAAAGCTTACAGAACAATTCTGTACTGCCAAGTTTAATGTGTGAGGGAGTACTTTCTCGTCCCAATATAACTTTATGGAGTGTTGCTTCTTAAAAACAACAAATATTCAGTGTAGCTCTGCGTATTTGAATTATGGTGTTGGTGAGAAATGTTGGCTGTACAACATTTGTACAAACAAATCTATCTCAGATGATGTACCATCAGAATGCTCATTAGAAGCAAGAATAGGAAGACTTTACCTGGTGCACCCTGTGCATGCTCTCAGGAGGGACATTTCCCTGGGAAATGACATGATGCTTGCCAAATAGAGAGTCAAGAAAAAAGAGAAAAGCTCGGGAGCAATGGAGTGACATGACGCAGCAATGGGCTCAAGCATCATGGTGACAGGCAAGATGGTGCCGGTCTAGTCGATGGCTCCTTGTACACAGGGTGACTGTGAGTTGGAACAAATTTGACATCACCTGACAATCATAACTCCATGTGCTTTTTGTTATTTATCTCTTGTAGCATATGTTAGATAGAGTTCTTTTAGAGCATGAAAAATTCTGTATTTGCTCTTCAATAAGTCATATTAGAGAAATGTAAAAAGGTAGAAGGTTAGAAATTTTGGGGACTTGCTGAATCATATTCATAAACCAATAAACCCTAGGACCCAAGTTAAAACAACAGCAGTATCATGAAAGAATTGGAATATATTATATTGAACATATATAATATACATTGAACATATATATAACATATATTCCAAGTCTACTATGATACACACACAGGCATATGTATTTCAAAGAGAGAACATTTTTCTATTCCCTGTTCTGAAATTAAATTTCCTGGAATATTCAGTGTGTTAGTCCGGGTAGATTAGAGGAACAAATTTCAAAGACACGCATATGGATATAAGGAATGGGTTTATATTCAAGAGGAACAAGACATTGAGAAAGCATCCCAGCCCAGTCCAGCTCAAAGTCACAAGTCCGGTATTAACCCATATGCCCGAAATCAGTCCATAAAGTCTCCTTCTCACTTATGAAGTCACAGGTCAGTGGGTACAGAGTCCCGGCACTGATAGGGGTCTCCCCATGGCTCCTCACTTCCAGGGCTCAGGGTCCATCAACAGCATGCTGCTCCAGCTTCAGAGGTCCGGCTCCATCAGGGCAAAGCCGTGTGGTCTTTCTGCCGGCTCCTCCAGCCTTGTGGACACTGCCATCCTGTGTTGCCTGTGATTCATCATCTCCGAGACTAACTCCCAACAACTGGGGAAGATAGCTTCTCATTTTCATGAGGGAAATATCGTGAGATTTCCTAGAAATCTCAGGAGAAAGCCATGCCCACATAGAGGTCTGATTGGCTACTCAATGGCTATCTCCAGATTCACAGACTAGACTCCACCCCTACATTTCAATCATAAAATTAACATAAGCACAGGACTGCCACATTCAGAGACCCAATAAGACAATCAGTTTTCTTTTGCAACATTCCTTCCCAGCTGCTCAATTGTGAGGAAAGAGAAAAATAAGGATAGAATCCTTATTTCAGCATCTCATGAATCTAATTATTGAGACCTCAGATTATTTGACTCAGCTTTATAGTCTTTTATTTGTGACAGTGGGGCAATTAATGTAGGATACTTAGATTTATAATATCAAGTGACAGTGTTGATTGAAAAATTAACAAAGTGCTAAGTGAACTCAACATAGTTATGTAAAGGAGAAAAAATGTTTTGCAGTATATCTTCTTTCTCTTTAAAATTTTATTCCTATCACACTTTCTTGGCACACGCAAGTGATTGGGTATTACTAAAAGTCCGTCATACAGTAATAAAATCTTCTAATTATGAGAAGTAAACATGCATGAATAGTTAAGACAAATGTAATTTTCTGAGGTTTCCTTCAACTATGAAATATTTTTTAAAATGAAAACACTAAAAATTTTGAAGCTGTTGCTTCTGAATATGTTCCACAAATGCCTGAAGGCAGTGGTCCCACCTCTCTTGCCCTTCTCTGAACAAGTCTACATTCAGATATTTACATCGTGTCAAAGCAGCAGTTTTAGTATCCTTGATAGATTCAAATCATGCTCCCTTTCAATGTTTTCAGAGGCTGCAGATCATAAGGAGTCAAGAACAGAGCTCTCAAGTGGGTGGGGTAAGATTTCCCAAGAAATCTGTCATGGGATATCTCTTGCTACAAAGCAGGTGCATTGTCAGGAAGAAAAGAAAAATCATTGGTCTTTTCCTCACAAATGCAGTTTTTCCAGTTCTTTGACATTGCTATTCGAAATACATAAAACTCCTGTGTCTATCAATAAATTCTACTGAGATAACTCTGTTGGAGTCCCTCCTCCCCCCACAAAAGTTAACATAACTATTTGAGCTGATTTTTCTGCCTTGAATTGAATAAACCCAGGAGACCCTCCTCAGAAGCCACTGTTTGGATGAGACTTTGCCCTCTGGATCATGCTGCAAAATCTGAAACTTGTTTCCAGTTACAACTCATTGCCTAAATAATATTCATTATTTTTTTCTCAATTAAGAGAGTGTGGTTGTTATATAATCTGGTGTCAATTTGGAATTGGAGAAGATAAAGAGCAAAGGGGTTTAGTCTAGTCTGTCAATTGGATGATAGCCAATGAGGCCTCTGTATGGACATGACCTTCCCCTGAGGATTTTGAAAAATTTCCTATTTCCTCCTTGGAGGCAGGAGACACTTTCTTTCTTTGCTCACTTGCTACAGATGTGTGTCTATACTGACAAGACACATGGGGCTATACTGATGGCACCCAGAACCCTGGACCTGGAGGAGTCATGTGGAAACCCCTGAAGCACTGATATGCTTTCAACAGCACTGGATCCACAAGACTGCCAACCCACTGGCCTGGGATCTTGCTGCATTCAGTGGCATTGCATGTGCTGCATGAGTCTGAAGAGGGTTTTATAGATTGTATTGGACATATGGGTTAACATCCTAATTATGGACTTGATCTGGACTGGGCTGGTACGTTTTCTCAATATTCGTCTGCTCCTGTATATAAAGCTTTTTCTTATAGACATATGAGTCTCCTTGAATTTGTTTCTCTAGTCTACCCAGACAAACAGAGGGGCCAATGGAAAGATCAATTCTTTAAACTAGCTGATCCTCATGCAGCACTTTCTGTAGCCACCGAGCCATAAGCTTGCTGAAGCCATCACATTCCTTTAAACTGGGAAAGGCAGAGCTGCATGAGATCCCAGCTTTGGCAGCTGTCGCATGAATGATCATTCTCTTGCGCGCTTCCATCAGTTTCTTGAAGTCAGCCACAGTTTCTTCATTTGTTGACCCGAGTCTTGCTTCTGTTAACTAGTATTTAAAGTCACCCCTGTCTTGTTTCAAATTCTTGATTCTTTATGATCATTACTTTTTTTTTAAGTGGGGCCATGGTCTCTTAGGCTTGTTACAATACGTCAATTACTTTTGAGGAAACGTTCCTGTGTTCTGTTAAAAATTTGACTTCAGCACTGACTTAAATTATTTTTTCCTCAAGTGCAAAAAAGTATTGTGGTTTGTTGGTTTTATTTTTTTGCTGGAAACAAACCTCACCAGACTAAAATAAGTCCATTGCTGAAAGAACAGGTCTGCAGCCATTCGCTGGCATAGAAACATGCTCAGGTCGTTGGCCATACCACCCTGAACACGCCTCATCTCGTCTGATATCAGAAACGAAGCAGGGTCAGGCCTGGTTAGTGCTTGGACGGGAGAACCATGCTCCAGCATGCTGCATTTGTCCCAACGCCACGCAATCACACGTGAGAACCATTTGAGCATTGCATTTTGATGCAAACTTCTACTTAGCTAGCCGTTGACACACACATGAACACACCTCTGTGGTTTAAAGGCTTTACACATAATCGGTTTCATACATGGTTGACTCCAATTTTGTCATTACTATGCAAAATAGCCCATCTGGACAGAAAAAGAAATGTCTCATGGTAAAATCCTGACATGTAAGTCAGAGGTTCCTGGGCAGTTCTACCTCCTCCTGTCATCAACACTCACTTGATGGCAGAGTTTGCAGTGAGTTTTAGACTCTATGCATGCCTCAAACTCGATCTTTTATTAAATAACTCTTATGCTCTAAGTCTTAGAGAAGTATTGAGGAAATCTTCAAATTAAAAAAAAAGTAGACAGGCTAATACAAAATTATGAAAAAGATTCATGATGTTTCAATTCTGTTTTTTTCTACACACTTCTTGAAGTCCTTTTAAATAATTGTGCAAACAATCTTTAAACAGAGTTTGAAGTTCTGGTTGGATTAAGGTATTCCAGAAAAAGTCCTTGGGTGTGCACACATGTGCTGATGCACATGAGCAGACTAACAAGTTGGGACTAAGAGTGCCTCCAGTGGCTCCTGAAAGATCTCTTTTAGAAAACTCAGTCATCACGAGCCCCGAGCAGCATCTTTCTACTCAGACACACATGGCACTGTCATGAGTTGGAGGAGTCTAGAATGGAATTGCTTGTCTGTTTTAGAAAAGAGTAGATGCCTACTGCTTTATTGACTTCCTGTTACTATCTCTATGCCTACTGCATTAGAACTGAAATTAAATAAATGTCTATCTCTATGAAATTAGTAGATATTCATTAACGAAGCATTGAACTCTACAGAAAATATTTTGTTGTTGTTTTACTTAAGCAAGGCAGGATAGGAAGGAGGCAGAAAGGAACAGCAGCAATAGAATTAATCAAATTTATTATGGAAAGTGATATATAGTGAATTATCATAATTGTTGTTAAAAACTATACCTAGAAAAAGTTGAACTGAAAAAAATTGTGTGAGGATATATTTACAATATGGACCCCCCCCAAAAAAAAAACAAGCACCTAACTGTTGTGACTGTTACATTCAACCAAACAGATTGATTTAGTTTGCTTTAGATTGGAAGTTTACAGTCATAGTTTGATGGTTCGCCCCAGTGAATTGACCTACTATCATTGTGTAGTCAGTCCTCTGTTCTACCTACCTACACCTACATATTATAATTTGGCACATGCCTAACTCAGGGAAATTAATGATCTCTCTTCTCCTGTAACAAAAGTGGAAGAAGAGGAATCAGGACTAGTGGGAAGATACAGCAGGGATGATTAATTGCCTACATGAACAATTGCCTCCTTTGTCAAGAATCCAGAAGGAGTGAACGGTGTCTAGCTATCATAATTGAACATTTTGACCAAATATTCTATAGGAGACTCATGAACAAAAAGAGGAATATGCAGAATTAAATTGCAAATTATCATTCGGTTCACACTTTCTGACTCCAAGAAGGCTGAATTAATTCCTGATGCTTTAAATAGATCATCTTTAAAACTTAAATAAAAAATATTCCCAAACCATATCCAAAAATTTTATTTAAAACACTCAATAGTTTATCTTAGTTAGAAATAAAAATCTGCCCTGAGCATCATGTTCTTTTAAGAACTATATCTATGTGGAACTAAACGGATCATGGTAACTCAGGAGATTAGCTTGAAACCTTAGGAATCAGTCCGCCTGTGTTAATGAGGAGAAACAGCTAAAATGGAGAATGAGAATGACTGCATACATTGAAGAATACAATCAACATCACTGGATTATACCTACTGTATAATACATAGTATACTATACATGTGGCAACCTTTACTATAGTATGCATATAGTAACCTTAGATTGGTATGATTCATTGTATATATCCTCAACAATAATAAAATAAAATTTGGAAAAGGAAGCACTCAGTAAATATTAACCACTGCCTCTGAGTAAATGTCAACTCACAGAGACCTCATACAGAGACTTTAAAGCTGTCAAGTCTTATTGGAGTAGAAAGCCTCATCTTTCTCCCTTAGAGTGGCCAAAGGGTTTAAACTGGTGACCTTGTGGTTAGTCATTCAAAGAATGACATTCTAACAACAAAGAATGATCAAAACAAAATGACACAAAAATCTTGTCAGCTATTCTGGTAAGACAGTGTCTTACTTAGATGCACCAGAGTGACTTCTGCCAACAAAATTTTGGGAACTTAAGTAAACCAACATGGACATGTATCTTAACCTTGACTCTGAGAACATCAGATAGAGAGTTGAAGAAGAAGACGGGCCTCTCCTTGGAAAGATAGGCAGAAAAGTTCCGGAGGTAAACAAGGATCCACAGACCAACCCCTCCTGCCAGCTAATGTGACTCTGTGAGACCATTTGGAGATGGTGTCAGGCGACAATCCAAAGTGAGGACTCCAGGATAGCCAGAGCAACTCAGCTGATGGTGGAAATCCTGTGGCAATAGTCTAAAAAGAAATGATGCTGTGGGCTGCTCATGTCCTGGGTCAGGGTACCCTGGTGTGCTAAGTGCAGGAGTTGTGTGGCTCTGAATAAGGGAATCACAAGGAAATGCTATGGAAGCCATTGCTACTGCATTGTCAGAGCCTAAATGTAGGGTAAGGAATAGACAGTGCACATTTATGGAGGGGCAGAAGGCCAGGCTGAGTTTCAGTCCCTCTGGCAAGTTTGACAAAGGAGAGCGAAATCACCGCAAGGACCAAGCCTGGTGAAAAGTCAGCTTACCTTCCAGAACTGACTGTGTAAATCATCTTATCTCCAACCTCTGCACACTCCACTTCACTTCCTCATCCTTCCCCAGGCACCTGCCAGTTGCACTGATTTGCTCAAGCCCCAGCCTCTGCTCTACCCTCCCTAAGGGGAAGGACATCTACAGAACGGCTGCAATCTTCACCCTGCCTAATGCACTGGCTGCACTGCAGGGGGGCTCTGTTAACCTGGGTGATTTCCAATTAGTCCTTCCTCCAACAAAGAGGCACAGGCCTCTTCCCCTCCCCACCTCCCACTCTCAGACTCCTGCCTGCAAGGCAGCTGAATTCTTTGTATCTTTTGTGCAGGAAAGATTTCCTTCTATTTTTCCAATGTTCTGAATCCTTGTCAAAGATCTCAGTCTGGAGGGTTCCTCCGTCTTTGTTCCGTCTTCCTGTCCATGTAGTCTGAGCCCAATAATCACAACACCAAAGTTATGATCCTGCTTTCTTTTGTCTGCCAAGCAGCAATTCTTGACCAAAAATAACGCCACCACTGCTACATGTACTTTTGCAAACATCTGTATTTGCATTAAATTTACATATGATAAATTTTGTTTGACAATCAAAGCACAAGAGGCATATTTACTCATTAAGTAATTTATCAATGTAACTAAGGAGTCATAAAAATAATGATTATTCTTTATGTTTTAGTCTAATTGCTAACACAATCTGGACCCCCTAGCTTATGGTTTACAACCTTTTCTTTCACTCATCATATTTCCTTATCTGCTATCAATAACAAAGCATAACTCTTAATTTATTATTCTCAAATACATTGAGCACTGAGATGAAATAATAAAGCAAAATATTCCCTTAAATCAGTGGTTCTCAACCTTCTTAATGCTGTGATCCTTTAATACAGTTCTTCATGTTGTGGTGACCCCCACCCAACCATAACATTAGTTTCATTGTTACTTCATATGTGTTATTTTGCTACTGTTATGAATCAGGCAACCCCTGTGAAAGGGTCATTTGACTACCAAATGGGTCATGATCCACAAGTTGAGAACTGGTGCCTTAAATAATCATTTTTGGTTTAGAGAGAAAAATTAATTATATTGAAAGTAAAGAAAGTTGATGGTATTTTGGAAATGGATACTATGAAATTGCTAATGTAATTGTGGCAGTTACATAATCTCCTGCCAACTTGCAAAGGGGTGGAGTCTAGCCTGTCAATCAGGTCGCAGCTTGAAGACCTCATTTCAAGGCACTGTGGAGATGAATAGTTCACTGGAGGCCAGACACATGCTCTGCTTCCTCTTCTTGATGACAAACCATATTTAACTATGCTGATGGAGCCAGAGCACTAAAGCTGGAGGAGTCATGTGGAGACCCCTGCCAAGATGCTTCCACCATCACTGGATCCACAAGATTTTCCCACTGATCTGTGATCTTTCTGCATACAGCATCATTGCATGGCTGTGGGAGTCTAAAGAAGAATTGATGGACTAGTTTTGGCATATAGGGTATTATCGGACTTAACGACTTGATTTGGTCTGACCTGGAATGTTTTCTTAATATGCCATTCCTCTTTATATAAAGATCTTTCTTATACACATGTGAGTCTCCCCAGATCTGTTTCTCTTTTCAACTCAGACTAACACAAGAATACATATAACATTTTTATCAATGCTACTTCTAGCAATAAATCCTATGAATTTTGTGCATATGTGTATACTATTTACAATCAAGAATATTAATTTAAGCTTTATCTTAGTGACAACTGGAGTTACCAATGCCCATCCATTGGAAAAGGTAATATACAAAAACAATCTATAGAAAGGACCCACTCATTAAGTAAAATCAACTTGATCTCCTTGTAGAGCAATGTAAGAGGTCCAAGAGACATCATTGAATTATTTTAAAAGGCAAAATGCTAATTTTAAGTTAAAGCATAATCAAATTTTACAATAGAATAAAGTACCTGTAGTTGTAAATTATTTGAAGATAAAGGTACCTTTAATGTGCATGATTTTTATTAAAATTTATTTGTTTGAATGGTTTCAGCATTTCTTCAGTCTATCCTTTCCTCCCTCTGTACCTCAGTCAGTATATGCATGTGAACACACACACATTCTGAAGATAATTTACCAATATGCTAAAGAAAGTGGAACTTTACTAAGGATGTATAAGTTAGGAGAAATTATTTTCATTTTGAAAACTGCTCCTCAAATATACTTATTTAATAAAAATAGATCATTGCTTTTCATGACTAAATAGTATTTGATTAAATGAACATACCCATGGACATTTGTTCGAGTTAACCTTTGGTTATCATAAATCATGCTGCTAGAAATATATGTGTACTACCTCTTGATTTTAGTTCTATTAGGTCTTGAGTGGAATTGCAGAATGCAAGGCAAATCTTTGTATAACTTGTGAAGGAGTCACAGACTATAATATGGATAAACATCAAAAACCTTATACTAAAGGAAAAAGGTTACACATGAAAGGCGTTTTTGAATAACTCCATTTCTGTATCGAATAATTCAACTTATATACAATATCCAGAATAAATAAATCTAGAGACAGAATACAGAGAAGTAGTTTTCAGGGTCTAGGGCACAAATGGGATGAAGCTGTTTGATGCTTAAAGGGATTTAGTTTAGACTGATCGAAATGTTTTGGAGATGAATAGAAATTGTGGTCACACAACACAGTAAATGTACCAAATGGCAATAACTTTTTCAACATAAAATGGCAAATTGTGTGTTACACAAATTTCAACTCATCTATCATCTATCTATCATCTGTATATCTATCTCTATCTATCTAGCCATAATCTATTATCTATCTATCATCTACCTATTTATCTATCATCTATCTATCTATCATTTATCATCTATCACCATCTATCATCTATCATCACCAGTCTTTCTCCAGAGCCAAACCACTGAGGTCTTATATTTTTTCTTCTCTTCCTACCTCCCAACCTCTTCATCGTCCCTAGGCTTATGCAAGCATGCATGGCAAGAATAGATGTATTAAATGATGCTTCAAGTTCTGTGTGTGGACTTTTGCTTTGGACAGCTCATAGAAGAACTGCTGTATTTGAGTTCTGCATTGTTACTGTCCATGTGGTAGATGGAGATGTGTAGGATGAGAGAGATCACTGTATTCATGACAGCAATGCCTTAGATTCGAGCTTTGTTTGGTCTCAGAAGAGACAATGTTATCCATATCAGTTAGAGACTATGAACATGGTTTAACAACTCTGAGTTATAACATTTCCATAAAGAGCAGCTGCTCCATGCAATCTGCTTCTCTTGTTGTCCCTAAATAGGGATTCATATACACATTGGTTCTTGTTCCTTAATACCATTTAAGATGGACAGAGGTGTTTTAAAAATATAAAAGATTAGTTCTAAAGGTTGCTTTAAGCTTAATATTTTGAACATGATTTAAACTGTGTGTGCTTAGCGTTTTCAGTGGTTTAATGCAATAAAGCCCACCTGTTATTTTTGGCTGCTTTATTTAGACCATCTGCTCCACAAAAAATGAAAAGCTCAACAGTGGATGGAGAATTGTCTACCCCTCATGTGTCAATAATTTATTTATTCTCTGTATCCAAGCCTTCAGGTCATTACAAAAGTGTTTATCTATTCATTTTCTAACACAAGGGAAGCCAATATTTGGTGTTTGGCTTTATTAAAAACCATCATCAGGAATTGTATTGCTTTGTTAATTCATGCTTTTCTCTTTCCTTCATGTTAAAACAGCTTTCCAGTTCATTTATGTGAAGGCCCTGGTTCTAATTTCCTTCCGTTATGGTGGAGGGTTTGCTGAGAGGTTGTGTGGTGAGGGTGAACACTTGTGCTTCAGGTAGTTATGGGGGTGTTCCATGGTTTTGCTCCAAAATTAAGATGGAAACTATGCTTCAAAGTGAATCATACTTTTGAAAGGCTTAAGATGGTAAACTTTTTGTTATGCATATTTTATTAAAATAAACTTAACAAAACTAAGATGGAGTCATGACTAGTGAAAAAAAAATGAGGAAAGTCAGAACATTGGTCCACACTTACTTATCTTTGGAGAGGCGAGTCTTGCCGTTCTGACCCAGAGTTTTCTGCAACCAAAGTCAGCAGAGATTTACCTACTGCTTTAGTCTGTTGTTGTTTATCTTAAAGCCAACCAAAAAGCACTTTAGCACAGAGAGGGGAGATCTGCTTCTGAAAATGCATTTTCGGGAAACCCCCCTGGAGCTGCTCTTTTCTGCATTGTGGGGTCTCCATGTCTCAGAATGAACTTGAAGAAAACTCATCTACAATCCAGTGGAGGGGTCTGAGGTTGGGTCCCCATCCCAAGTATGTGGACAGTCGCCCCGCCCCCCAGAAGGATTTACTTCAGCGGACAGCGCTGAAGGCTCACATCTGATCAGAGCCCACGGGAGCAAATGAAGGAGAAAGAAGAGAGAAAAAAACACATCCTGACCCATCAAGACTAGAGAACTATATCTCTGCTCAGAGGCCTGACCCCCTTATGAGAGACTATGTCCCTCACTCACCCATGGTCCTCCTGAGGACAAGCCTGAAGACACGGTGGCGGGAGTGGGCCTGTGTGACCACGCCACACCAAGGCAAAACATTAAAGGCCCGCAACAGAATCCTAGGGGGAGCAAAGCAGGGTGCTGCTGAGGGATTGCAAAGGATAGACTTTGGGGCCGGGAGGCGTGGCGGCCCAGCAGACGGGACTGGAGTATACTCCAAAAGGTCCAAAAACAGACCTTGAACTATTTACAGGTTTCTCTCTCTCTTAGAATTTCTCTATCTATCTTCATCATATATCATTTCTTTCTTTATCTCTATCTATCTATATACATATATATTTGAGTCATTTGTTGCTTTGTTGTTGTCATGATTTTGTTTTCTTTTGTTGCTTCATTTTTCTATATCTTGTTTCTTTGGGACATATTATTATCTCTGCAGGTCTATCTAAATAAGAAAGGCTGGATGAACAGTCTAAGGGAGAAAACAATAGGACTGATGGTTCCAGGGGGCCATGGAAGAGAAGGAGGTAGGGGGAAGGAAGTGGTGTTGACCAACCCAAGGATAAGGGAACAAGTGATCCAAAATCAGTTTCAGGGACTGTGTGAGAGGCCGGGTGTGGATTGATCAAGGGCAATGTAACCATGAGAAATTACTGAAATCCAAATGAAAGCTGAGCATGATAGTGGGACAAGAGGAAAGTAAAATGAAACAGAGGAAAAACTAGGAGGCAAAGAGGTATATAGAGGTAATAATAGAGGCATATACATATATAAACATATTTATATGTGATGATAAGGAAATAGTTCTAGGTGCATATATTTATAGGATAAGTATTAAGGCAGCAAATGGACATTGGGTCTCCACTCAAGTACTTCTTTAATGCAAGAACAGTTTGTTCTATTAAATTATCATTGTATGATGCTCACCTTCCTGACACGATCACTGAAGACAAACGTGTGAATAAGCAAATGTGCTGAAGAAAGCTGATGGTTCCAGGCTATCAAAATATATAGCATTTGGGATCTTAAAGGCTTGAAGGTAAACAAGCAGCCCAGAATCAACAAAGCCCACAGAAAAGAAGCACACCGGTCTGTGTGGCTACAAAGTGTCAAAGAGGTCAAATATCAGGCATCAAAGAACCAAAAATTAGATCATTGTAAATTAGGAAAAGTGCATATTGGGAACCTGAAGCCCATCTGTTGGTAATGGGACATCCCCTTATACAAGGTTTACAGGGAGAGTAGAGCCTGTTAGAGTGCAGTGTATCAATGATGAAACATACAACCCCCCCCCCCACTAACTATCGTGATCCCACTTCTGATTTACAAATCAGGCTATACAGAGGATGTACACTGGTACCGACAGGAACCACAAATACAGGGAATTCAGGACAGATGATCCCTTTAGGTTTAGTGGTGAGGATGGTGATACAAGAGGGTGGAGGGAAGAGGGGGTAGAAAGGGAGTAACTGATTAAAAGGATCTACCATATAAACTCCTCCCTGGGGTATGGACTACAGGGAAGCGGGTAAAAGTAAGACATTGGACAGTGTAAGATATGACAAAATATAATAATCTATAAATTATTAAAGTTTCCCAAGACTGGGGTAAGGAAAAATATAAGGAGCTGATACCAAGGGCATAAGTAGAAAGCAAATGTTTTGAGAATGATGAGGGCAACAAATGTACAAATATGCTTGACATACAATGGATAGAAGTATGGATTGTGATTAGAACATTGTGAGCCCCCAATAAAATGAAAAAAAGAACAAACATTCTTATTTTCAGATCAGAAAACTTATAAATTCAAAGATTCAATGACTTTCCCTTTAGTAAGAAGTGATTGAAACTCAAGTGTGAAAGTTATGTTTGTTGTGCCAGCATGACCACTGAACACAGGAACACAGGTGAGATTAATTGAAGGGCAGAGATAAAAATGGCTCAGCAAGCCTCATCTTTCTCTCTCTTGCTCTTAGATCTTTGGATCAGTGTGCAGTCAGCTGCCTTGTTTGTCTTGCGCCTTGATTTGCAAGCTACACAACCCATGGGACACCTAATCTGTGGGTTGCGTTTCTGTAAATTGAGGTTCCTGCAAGTCCTGCATTGCCACACTAGTGGAATATACATCCCTTGAACTGGGGACTGTCAGACCCTGTCAACTGGCTGACTGTTGGGGACCTGTCCTACTGTTTGCTGTCTATGGCCAGATAGCCTGAATTGTTCTACAGAGGATTACCTGACAGCTTTCAAGACTCATAGTCTGCCAGTGTATTAGCTGTCTCCCACAAGTGAGTTGCACCAAGCCATTTGTACTGCTTTATAGATTAGTCAACTGTTTATTTCTTGTGTTAGATGTCTTTGTATCTATATACCTCTATATATCTATAAAATTATTAGTGCCCTGGTTTATTATATCAAAATTTGATGTATTTGTGGAATACATAAGCTACAATAAATGTTTTCAAGGAACACATGGACTTTGGGTAGCAGGACAATTGGCACTTTGAAGTGCATATCTTATATTAGTCAACTAGTCTAAAAGTATTTGGGGAGGGGGAGACATACTATGTGCCAAACTGAAAAGTAGCACCTCTGTGCTCAAAAGTTTGCTGCTGAATATCCAAAGAATCTAATTTCTTAGGAAAGGAAAACTTTAAGATAAGTAAAAAATATTGCTTCACAACAATAGAACTCATATTAAATAGAAAACTCATATTAAATAGAAATATCAGACTAGAAAGCTTGATTTCTCAACATATCCACCAACTGATGGTTGAGAACTGTTTCTAACTTTCTCAGAATCCCCAGAAGAATGCTGCACTTATCAACTTACACCACATTAAGATGCCAGCTCTGACATCCTCAAAGGACAAAATTTCCTCCTTGTCAATGCTCCCAGAGTTTGGGGACTAAAAAGGCACCTGAGGGGCAAGAAAAGGGCTGTAGGGTGAATATTAAAATGAGTTGACTAGCCCTCAATAACATTAAAAAATGTGCAAGTAGATTTCATGATGGAGAAAACCCCTCTTTGACCTGTCTTTGCCCTTTTCTCACCAAATCAGTTTTTCCTTTTCTATAAACTTTTAGACTAGTTGGCTGATATAAGAGATGCACTTTAAAGTGCCAA
The DNA here is from genome assembly GCA_004026705.1 of Nesogale talazaci. Lineage (NCBI taxonomy): Eukaryota > Metazoa > Chordata > Mammalia > Afrosoricida > Tenrecidae > Nesogale > Nesogale talazaci. Next base: position 106,674 of record PVJH01000604.1, read on the forward strand.
TTATCCTGCTACCCAAAGTCCGTGTGTTCCTTGAAAACATTTACTGTAGATTTTATATTCCACAGATACATCAAATTTTGATATAAACTGAGTAGAGAAGACAAATAATAACATTTCTGATTTTTGTTTCAGGTCCCATATAGTCTGTCAACCAAAAAAACACAATTGGATTTACATGGCATCATCTCTCAGAACCACACTATGGTAACTTTGGAATGCCCTATTGAAATAGTGGATCATGTTTTAGGCTTTTGACAATAACGTCAGCTGTTCTAAACCCCTGGCCACTCTGAGCAAGAAAGATGAGGCTTTCTGTGCCTATAAAGAGATACAGTCTTGGGAACCCACAGGAACAATTACACCTTATTCCTGTAGGGTGACTATGGGTCAAAATTGATTCAGTGATAGTGATATATGCATAGATACATATGTGTATGCATGAAGAAGGAGAGAGAGAGAGAGAGAAATTAGGTAAATAATAGAATATCCCTAGGCTTCATATCTACTATTATGATTCCCTCTTCTTTCCAAAGTTTGCAATTATACAAGAGTATACAAAAGCCAATCCAACTCAGAAAAAGCAATTTCATATGAAATAGTTTGGAAAGATTCAGAAAAACAAAAGACGCATATTTTACTTTGAGTTCTTGGCCTGAAATTAGTGCTAGAACTAGCTTCAAAATGATGACCTTTGCAAAGAAATGTACCCTGATGAAGATAGAGGGTGTGGCAATAAATAGGGCAAGTGGCTGGAAACACAAAGCACAGATGTCCTTACGGATCTCGGGGAGCAACACAGGTGACTCAGGGCTGTTTAACAGGAGAACCAAGGGCAGTGGCTGATGAGATTCACCTTCTCCCCAAAGGCATGCGTGTGTAGGAAGCATCACCTTTGCCTTTCCAATATTTTAAAATACATTTGCATCATTACTGCAGGGCCATTGAAAGGTCTATAGAATTTCAATAGAAAAATCAATGAGCAGTATAGGATAATGCTAAGGTCACATTAAAAGGGTCATAGAATGGCTAAATAATTCCCAGAGAGTTGCCTTGTGATTTTCAACAGGAATACTCAATAGAAGAGTGATTAAGTGGAATTAAAAATTATCAGCGAAACCTCTGATTTGTTTGTGCATAGAATTTTAATCACCATTCTTAGTATATCAAGGAAATTACCTAGATTGCATGTCAATGTCAAAATGTAATAGAGAATGCATTCCTAAACAAATGATAAAATTTACTAATGTGGGTGCTTTATATTGTCTTTTTCATTGATTTAGTCTGTGATGTGGACATTTGCATCTCGTTTTACAGATGTATATATTAGTCCTAGAAGAGGTTAAGTAAGGTTAAAATCAAAGCTAAAATTTGAACAAGTTAAAATTTGTATAAGATTCTCAAATTCACTGTATATTTGAGGTTTTAAGAATTATCCAAGTAATATACTCACACTAGGTAGAGTAGAATTTTCCCAAATCATATGTCCAGTAAAATATGTTTTTATAGAATGCTTTTAAAATTCCTAAGATATAAATAATCTCTCTAGCATACACTTTAGAAATGCTGCATTAGGAAAATGAGTAACTTGGTAAGGATATAGATCTTACAAAATTGGATAGAACTACCAAGATGTTTGATATAATGTATTGTATGGCCAGATATGAGCACACTGACCATAGTGCATTCATTGCTCTCATGGGTTCAAAAGTCATAAAGATCCACCTTACCTTCTAAAATCAGACAAACACAGAGTTGTCTGACCAACAAGCAACTTGGAAGAGATCATCACCAAGTGAACAAATCCATAGTCACTTGCATGAATCAAGGAAGAAAAATTATGGGTGACATCTTACTTCTCCAAAGATGCTAGATCTAAGGTAGATTCTCCTATCTCTTTCTTCAAAACTAAGTATTTTCCAAAGTATGAGTGATCCCTTACAGATAAGCTAGATGACCCAATGTGTGTTAGACAGTGTTCTCTAGAGAAACAAAACCAGGACACTTATGAATATATCTATCTATCTATCTATCTATCTATCTATCTATCTATCTATCTATCTGGATAGGTTTATAGGATGAGAAGGAACATAGCAGCTAATCAATTCACACAGCAGTACATAAGGCTCAGTTCAACTCACTTTTATGGAAAGTTACTATATGGAAAGTCTGTCAACTCACAAGGGCTGCCAAACCAAAGGTCAGGCAAGGCAGGTAGTCTGTCAGAAGGCAGCAGGCAGCAGACAGCAGGGTGGGTCAGCAACCATCAGGAACTCAGGAGCTTGGTGAAGCCGGCCCTGAGGGGGTCTTGAACTCAAAACCGAGGACAGGATCTACCAGCCTCTAACTCAAGCAATATACGCACCAGCAGCTTAGAGAAGCAGGTCTCAAAGGAGCCTCAAGCTCTAGCTGCATGATTCATGGTTTGGCTTGGCCCACATGTACTGAAGCACACAGGCTGAGGCAGAGAACTAACTAAAGCACGCTGGTCCAATCACCAGGGAGCAAGAGGGAGATGGGATGCCGCTGTCTATTTATTTTGGTCATCCTCCAATCAAGCTTGGACCCAATTTAACTCTTCCCACATCCTCCCATTGTCTTGATGGGCACAATACACCTGTCACACAATGGAAGTTTCTTTTTGCCCCTAGAAATGTATGAGTTGGAAGACCAACAGAATTCTATAAAGATAACTTGAGGCAGCCATGAAGACATAGTCACTTTGAAATAGCTTTTTTTTTTTTTTGGTAGTGGTTTCCAACTCACAGCAATCCTAAGGCACTGAGTAGAACTGTTCCTATGGGTGAAATTGGTATTTTAACGTAATCGTTAAAATTCAGTTTAAGCGTCTAGAATCACTAAACAGTGGGAGGTGAGACCTTCTTCCCCATTGTTTAGCTTCAGCTCTACCTCATCTCCGATCCCAAGAAGGAACGAAGGGAAGGAAACAAGATCAGACCCAGCAGTGTGTTCCTGTGGAGGTCGCTCCGGCTCAAGGCAATGCCATGCACAACAGAAGGAAGCATGGCCCAGTTCTGCACTGTCTTCATGATGGTTTGTCTGCTGATGTCCATAGTTATGATGACCGTGTGTTTTGAATGCTTGCTAACAAGATGGTCCCATCTTCCAACATTACTGGATAAGAGTTGTCATGCATATGTTTGTCTTTGATAAATGTACACAACCTGTCTTCCAAGCTTTCCTTTTAGTCTGTTGAGTCTGAAACATGTGCAGGCACCAAGATCTAAGAATGACTCCTGGTATTTGAGAAACACGACTCTAATATACTCCACCACCCTTCCGCTCTATGACAGTAGGCAACATAGCCTCATACTATGTCCACCCAAATCTTGCTCAAAACAAACTTCCTCAGTGATGTTACCTATGATCGATCCCACTGGTCTCCAGTCATCATCACACACCTTTGCTTTGTGATATCTTTCCATACGACCAGATATTCATGTTTTTGTTTCTTTTCTTGTATATCCTGTTTTAAATTTTACTTTCCCAAACAGACTGTACATTTTGAAAGTTCAGAAATATTGTTTTAGTCTCCAGTCCCCTAAAAGAATATACTACGGCCTTGTCAGGTGGGATTGCCTGATTCACAAATATCCAGGAGTTAAAGGACATTATCTAGCCAAAGACTGTGAAGTGAAACTGGAGTTCAAATTCTCAGGAATGCTAACTCCTGCCCTGCTGGTAGCATTACTTAAGTAGCTCTACCGCCCTGTAGCTAAGGAGCACACTACCCTCAGGTTGGTAGATTCTAAACTTGAGGTGTACGAAATAGTTGGTGAAGTTAATTCAGCAAAAATGTGAATAAACAACTTATGAGATTTTTTTCTATCTCCTACACTCAGAGGTGTGTGTCATGGGAGGTCACCCTCATGAAGTTGTGTTAAATGTTTTTCCTATGTTACCATATATGAAACCCAGAACTGATGAACTAATAGGGACAGCAAGTAGAAAAAGGGTGAAGAGTGGGGGGTGGGGTACAGAGGTGGTGATGGTGTAAAGGGGAGATGATATCAAGGAGTCCAGGAAGAAAAATGATGTTTGGAAGCTGATTATAGTAGTAATTATACAATTTTGTTTGATGTGATTGAACTATGGAATGATAGGATATATGTATGAACTCCCAAATAATAATAAATTTAATATATATGTTAAATCTCTTTGGAGGGGGGAAGCAGCTGTCAGAGGCCAATTTATGCAAATAATGCACACATTAAAAGAAATAAAAAATAACACCTTAACACAGCATCTTCTACTAGTAGAACAAAAACAACAAAATGAATCTTCACTCACCAGAAGAAACCATAAATATAAAAGCAGAAATTAGTGAATTGGAGAACAGAAAGCAATAGGAAAATCAACAAGAAGTAAGTTCTTTGATAGATTAACTTGAAAAACAACTGCAAACCTAACGAGAACATGCAAATATCAAGATTTAGGAGGAATTGCAACAAAGCTAAATGAAATAAAAAATAATAATGCATTACTAGGAAAGACTGATCTCCAATAAATTGGAAAACCTAGAGGAAATATCAGATTTCTAGAAGCACACTATCTAACAAAATCAACATAGACTGATAGAGAATATCTCAGCAGTCCTGGAAACAAAGGAAAGATACACCGGATCATTAGCAATGTTTCCCAGATGTCCTCCCTGAGGATTTCTACAAAACCCTCACAGAAGAGCTGACAGCAGATTTACACAAATTAGTCCAGAATACACAAATTCACTTTTTGAAGAATACATAACTCAGGCAAAGATGCCACAAAATATTTTTAAAAATCTCAGACCAATATCCTTTATGAATAGAGTAACAAAAATTGTCAACAAAATCTTGGCTAAAAAGGTCAGCAATAGATAAAAAAAAATGATACATCTTATGTAGTGCAATTCATACCTGCCATGTAAGGATGGTTCAATATTAGAAAAACAATGGATAAGATTGCCATCTAAACTAAACAAAAAAGAACTGCATGATCATATCAATTAATGCAGAAAGGGAATTTGTTAGTATCCAAAACCCGTTCTAGATAAAAGTACTTAGCCAAAGAGGAATAGAGGGGAAAGTTCTCAGCACAATTATGAACATATATGAAAAAAAATTTTCAGCATTCAACATCACACTTAATGGGCAAAAACTGAAAACATTTCTCCTGTGAATAGGATTCAGACAAGAATGTTCATTATCACCACCTTTTTTCAACAGTGTGTTGGAGTTTTGACCAGAATGAGTAGAAAACAAAAATAAATTAAAGAAATAATGGATGAAAAAGAGGATAGACACTATTTGCAGATGATATCAATTTTTAATGTAGAGCCCTCAAAAAATCCAATAAGAAAATGTTGGAAACAATGGTGAGTTAGCAACCAGGTGGGATACAAGATTAACACACAGAAAAATCAATCAAATTCCTCTATACTGACAAAGAAAGCTCTAAAAATAGATATCAAGAAAACAACATCATTTACAGTCATCACATTAAAGATGAAATATTAAGGAAAAACTCTAATCAGAAAAACAAAACTCTGCACAAAGAAAACAACAGAACACTGCTGCAAGAAACCAAAAGAGACCTACATGAATTGTAGAATGTTCCAGGTTAATGGATAAAAATACTGAACCTCTTGGCAATATCAATAATACTCAAATCATCTTATAAATACAATGCAATTCCAATCCAGACCTCATCTCTCTTCTTTAAAAAAAATTGAAAGCCAATCACCAATGTTAAGTGGAAAGGAAAGAGACCCAGTATATGAAATGCACTACTGAAAAACAAGGGAAGAGGTCTCTTACTTCTTGACCTCATAACCTACTGCCATGCCAAAAGAGCCAAAGCAACCTGGTCCTAGAATAGTGATCAGTGTGTACACCAATAGAACACAATAAACAGCCCAGAAATAGATCCATCCGTCTAAAGACATCTGCTCATTGAGGCAAAGGACCAGAAAGTAAAAAATAGTCTCTTCAACAAATGATGCTGGGAAAATTGGATCTCCATCTGCAGAAGATTGAATCAGTATGAAAATATACTCAGTATGAAGATATACTTAAGATGGATCATGGACATAAATGTCAAGCCCAGAGCTATGATAATCACCATTGAGGAAATATGGACAAATTTAAGGGTTCTTATACAGCCATACACATGTGGTAAAACATAATGAAAGGGGCACACACAGGAGAAGACGAAATAAATGTGTGGATACTTCTAACAATACGATTCTTTTTGCATTAAAAGACTGAAATAACAAACAAACCCAAGGACTAGAGGAAAATATTTTGAAAAGACACAAGGAATAAGGGACTAATCTCTAAGGTCTATAGAACATGGAAAATCTTCAATAAGGAAAAAAAAAGATAAACCATTGGAAAAAGAGGCAAAAAACAGGAACAGATCATTCACCCAAAATGACATCCCAATGGCTATCACACATGTGGAAAAGCACCCAGAATCATTAACAATTGGGAAGATGCAAATCAAAGCAACAATAAGACATCACCTTATGTTAACAATTGCAGAGAGAGAGAGAGAGAGAGAACAACAAATAGTGCTGGACAGGGTTCAGAGAGATTAGAACCCTTATATATTACTGGTGTTTTGTAAATATGTATAACCATGATGGAAAGACATAGTGCTACTTCAAGCTACTCTGGAAACAGAAATGTAGTACAGGTAAGTCATACCCTTTCTGGGTATATATCCTAAAAAATTAAGAGACATACATAACCAGACACCTGTATACCCATATCCATCTCACCGCTGATCATAGTAGTAAGGAAATAGAAACAACCCAAATGTCTATGAGCAAATGAGTGGAAGAAAACCTTGGTTACATACATACAATGAAATAATAAGCAATGATGGAACCACAAAGTTCTTCATAGCATTGGAGAACCTGCCAATCATTATGTTGAATGAAGTTAGGGAAAATATTGCTTAAGATCACTACTATGATAATAAAAACCAAGAAGAAGACTTGCATACCAAAGGGAACAGACTTTGGAGGTTAACAATGTGGGGGGAGGGTATGGGAGGGAAATGAAGCAAAGGATGAGAGAGTTCACAGGTGTTGATTTTGGCAAAAAGGAAGATGTTGGACCTGAAGAGGGAGGAGAGAAATCAGAGGGGGCTTAGAATATGGAGGTGGAATTTGACGAGTGGTTTAAATCATTGAATTCAGATAACATGGTTTAAAATATAAATTTATTCAATGCACAGTTTTAAAAGAAAATTTTAAAAGTAAATAAATTTAAAGTGTAGCTGTTAGGACAGAGGTTTTAACAACCATTGGAGCCTCCAAGGGGGTAATTTTGATAGATAGCTTTTATCAAAAGATTAAAGATCATCATGGGAACATATTATGAAGATGTTTTAAGATATCAAAAACTGCCGTGGTGGGGAAAAAAGCCAGGAAAGTTATGCTGAGAACTTTTCCCCCATAGTGACAGTGAATCTGCTTCTGCTCGTTATTTAAGGGAATCAATGAAAGCTGCTTGAGTTTCATTGGGCAACCCTACCCCATTCACCCTCTGGCCTTTTCATATTTCTTTTTTGATTCCCAAATTTAAAACACCTGGAAAAGAAACATGGTTTCAGTCCTCTGGGGAGGTCAAAACTGCCATTTTGATGTGGTGTCCCTTGGAGGATACCTGAAAAACAGAATTTTCCAGGGAAGGGTCAGTGAGATGGAAAGTCTATAGACCCATATGGCTGCAAGGTGGAATAACAGTGGCTTCATATTTTGGTTTCTTTGTAAAGAGTGGTTATTATTATTATTTTGTTGCATTACTTTTTTACTTATCCTCTAAAACTGATGTAAAATATTTTTTGGAAAACTTCTCAGAAAGATTTGAAGGAGCAAAAATGATGTAGCTGTTTCTTGAGTAGAGAACTTAGGTGTCTTTTATTTATATAACAAGCTCGTTGAAGTTTTATGAAGGAAGGTAGGGAATTATTAAGTAACTTTGCCAAGGTCAGTGTCGACTTCAGTTACTGGCTACATTTTTTACAGTAAACACTGACTACTCGAGTTGGTTAAATGGAGGCCCTGAATGATCACATCTCTTGGTTCATTTGGTAGAGATTACAAGAGAGAAAGCTGTGTACCCGAATTCATTTCCCTTTTGTCTCTCATAAGCCACATATTTCCTAATTTCGTCTGATGGTGTTAACTAAGAGCCCATCAGAACTATACTCGTGAGCTGTTGTAATGAACTATTGTCTGTTTATGTTCCATTTATTTTTCTTTTGTGAAATCAAAATTTGGGACAGGAAATCTTTTTCTGTATTATCTAATGTTAGGGCTAATCTCAGTTTTATCTTAGATCCTTAGTGCTGCAGTGACAAAATACTGCAAGTAGGGAGCTTTAGTGATTAGAAATCTATTTTCCTAGCATTGGGACAATAAGAATCTGAATTTAGGGCACCAGTTCTAGGAGAAGGCTTTCCAGGGAACAAGGCATCTTTCAGTTTCTCTAATCCAGGTTTCCCTGATGTCCTGAGTCCTGATGTCTTTCTGCTGTTTATTTTTCATCCATGGCCCATGTGCTCATTTTATATTTCAAAAATCTTTAGGTTAAAACACACCATACAGCCTCATTAACATAAGAAAGAAAATGCCTATTCCAAATGGGTTAGAATTCTAATGCATATTTTGAAGGGTCACAATTCTATCCATAAGAAATAGTATTCTTCATTTACTTTTTTTCTAAGTTTTAATAAAACTAGCTTTAAAGTATGTATAGGTGTTTCTAGGCATGCAGATCATGGACAGTTCTGAAGGACTGGGCAAAAACTTGCCTATCCATTTTTCTTTCCTGGATTTAGTTCACTAAGACTACATTAATGAGGAAGTCAATGGTGAATAGGTGCATAGATAAGTCAAAAAATAGACATACAGACAGAAAGACAGACAACAGGTGGGGTGGGGGGAGAGAGAGAGAAAGAGAGAGAGAGAGAGAGAGAGAGAGAGAGAGAGAGAGAGAGAGAGAATAGTCAAATGTTGTTGGGTGCCATCAAGTTGATTCTGACTCGTAGTGACCGGAGGTGCAACACAATGCAATGCCATTCAGTCCTATACCATCCTCACAAGTTCCTGTAAGTTTGAGACCATTGGTGAAGCCAAGATGGTGAAGTCAATCCATCTTCTTGAGGGTCTTTCTCTGTTTCATTGTCTCTCCATGTTACTAAGAGTTTTATCAGGCTGAGCCCTGGTGGCGTAGTGGTTGTGCGCGGGACTGCGGCCCACTGGGACAGAGGTTCAATTCCAGCAGTGGGGCTGGGCCTCCTACTCCCACCACCGGAGAGCAGTGAGGCCCCCCCCCCAAAAAAAAAAGAGTTTTATCATTTCCCAGTGAGTGATAACTCCAAATAGTATGTCCAAAATGCACGGGACCGTCTTGTCATTCTTGATTCTAAGGAGAATTCTGTCTATATATCTACCAAGGCTGATTTGTTTGTTCTTTTGGAAGTCCATGATTCTTTCAATATTCCTCACCACCACCATAATTCCAATGCAAATTTTTTTATCTGTGTTCCCTGTGCAATGTCCAACTTTCACAAAGATATGAGATGATTAAAAATACCATAGCTTGCATTGTATGCATCTTCTTCCTCAAAGTAATATCCTAATTTTTCAACATTCTAAGAGATGTCTGTATAGCAGATTTACCCAATACAATGTAAAGCAGTCTCTTGATTGCTGTTTTCATGAGCATTGATTATGGATCTAAACAAGAAAAAAATCTTTGACTGCTTTTAAATCTTTTCTCCATTTATTATGATATTACGTTTTGGTCCAGCTGTGAGCATTTGGACTTGCTTCAACAAGCAAAGTGAATCATGTCATTTGCTTAAAAGAAGTTGTTAGTAAATTTTCTTCAATCCTGATACCAAATTCTTCTTCTTATAATCTAGCTTCTGTCATTATTTGGCCCTTATACAGATTCAGTAGAATTAGCAGTAGGCAAGTAGGTAAGTAGATACATACAGGGTTTCATAGTTAGATACATAGATCTCTGGAGACATAGATAAACAGATGCATAGATATGTAGATAAAGTGAGTCCTCCTATGTGGTGGGCACTAAATTCCTTGTCCATTAGAGGTTATTTTAATTTTTCAGGTGGTGAGGAGCACAGTATTCTTGGTGAGCTGAGTAAGAGATGGGGAGGTTAGTTCTGACTGTTGGAAAGTAGTTAATGTCAAACAGCAAGTCAGTGCTTGAGGAGGGGGAAGGTCAATTGCCAAGCAAGATTTACATCCTCATTTGATAATGCTTAAATGATATGTCAGTTCCAAGCAGTTTATGATCTGGTGGTCATATTTTAGAGAAAAACTAATCAATTATGATCAACAAAATGCAAACTATGAGGGATATCCACCACACACACACACACACACACAAAAAAAAAACATTAAAAAGACACCGTTGGGTAGAACTTTTGTAGTATGTATTTTTTTCCCACTAGGCAAGCATCCAGAAACTCACTCTAAGGTAGCGCACCCAGTGTCAGCACCCGGAAAGACTCTCTCTGGTCACAATTATTTCTTTCATAAAAGCCATTTGGTTCAAAGCTCATTTTTTTGATGACTGATTTAGGAGAACAGCATACACCAGTGAAATTATGTTTCCTGATCAGGAAAGAAGCTACAGAATCTGTTTTGAGGTCGAACACAGCTTACAAGGACAGCACTATGGGAAAAACTCAAGTGTACAAGTGATTTTCTCATTTCAAAAAAGGTGAAATGTCGATTGATGACAAACCTCATTCTGGATGTCTGTCAACTTCCCGGATGGATGAAAATGGTGACAAAATTCATACACTTGTATTCCAAGATCAATGAGAGACAAGGAAAGAGATGAAGAAGTTATCTGGACTATGTTGGAGATCAGTTCAGTGGATTTTGATGGAAGATTTGGAAATGAGAAGTGTTGCTATGAGAGTTTCACTTCAGGTTCTGACTGTCCAGGAAAAAGAGGACCATAAAGTGGAAACCTACCATGCTTTGAAATGACAGTTCCCAAGCAACTCAGACTTTTTTCCCAAGGTGATTACGGATGATGAAACAAGACATGGTGCTATTCTTATGACCTGGAAAGCAAACATCAATCAGGTCAGTGGACAACACTATCATCACCTTGCCACTCCCACCCACCCCCCGCCCCACTCCAAGCTCATCAGGTGAAATAAAAAATCAAGACAGTGCTCTTTTTTTGTTTTTCAATGTGAGAAACTTTCCCACCATCTTCAGCAGCACTAAAAGGTCAGCCTGGTAGAGAGGCAGAGGTAGAGAGGCATTTGGAGTTCATTCCACCAGATCAGAGAGCTAATCAAGTCTTCTATTTACAATCTCTGAAAAGATTATGCAACAATGTGAAAAAAGGGGGGGCCTAATTTGTGGCAGAGAGGGGACTGGTTTTGCCACGATGAGAATACATCTGTTCAGGTAGCCATCTCAGTGGGCCATTTACTGGCAAAAAAACAGCCTGCCTCTCTTGCCCCACGCACCTCACTCACCTGACATTCCTCTGTGCTACTTCTTTTTGTTTCTGAGAATGAAGAGCGACTTGACAGGACAGTGATCTGATGGTGTAGATGTAGAAGATGGCAAAGAAGAAATGAGGGAAGTGCCGTCAGCCATCTAGAGGAGTTTGAAAATGGTTTCCAAGAACAGAATCGCAGATTTGATGAATGTATTAAATGTAATGGAGAGCACTTTGAAGGCAATAAGATTGTTTTGTAAAATAAAGAAATAAATGCATTTACAATATATGGGGTACACGCTTGTATAATCTTAATGTATTTTCTAATGTAGGTGAATAGTTTATATAAATAACTGGTTGTTTTACATTCATTTTCAAGCTTCTCTTCTAGGTCTTATTGTTGCAGAAATGATGGTTGCCTAAAGGGACAGTCTTGCCTCTAACACACATGTCTTCTCTCTTTTCTTTTTTCTCCAGTTAACAGGTAAACAATAAACCCTTTGTTCATCTTGATATGCATTTTTAGCTACAAGATGATTTTTAAGTGATGGTCTGGGATAGTGCACGACTGGTTAACCAAAAGGTTGGTGGATCCACCCAGAGGTACCTCAAAGAGAGGTCTGGCAATCTGCTTCCCCAAAGTCACAGCCTGGAAAAACCCGTGGAACAGATCTACTGTAGAACACTGAGGACCCTTCCTGACTAGACAAGTACTTATATAAAGTGTGTGTGTGTGTGTGTGTGTGTGTGTTGTGTTAAGGGCTCTTCCATCACCATCTCCATATCTCTAGGACACTACAGTTCACCACTAGAAATTCTGTTCACCACTAGAAATACCAGGGAGAACCTCAGAGGATGAGTCACAGCTCCCTGAGTAGGATCTTAATAAAATTAACATTCCACTCTGATGATTGGCACGTTTTCTTCTGTTACCCTAAGTAAGGATTTTCGGTGCTCAAAACTGTCACAGGGGTCATTAGAGTGATTGGCAATTAAATTATGGACATGAGTCAAGTGCTTAATTATGATATAGGAACTTTTCGTTTCCTTTGAATAGTATAACCCAAGAAAGCAATATCATGGACCCATTTAATAGCTGTAATTTCACTGCACATTCTTTGCTTCTCATTGTACATGAAATAGTAGTTTGTCTACATGGAAACTGTAGAAGAATCAACATCTGTAGAGGGATTAAAAATTAAGTAGCAGTGAACAATAATAATGCTCTATACGAATGGATCACAGAAAGATGGACATACACTAAAGTATAAAAATGACACTGATTAATAAAGCTATGCAATTATTGACATGAGTTCCTTTGACTAAGGAGACTATTTCTCTGATAAACCTAGGAAAGGGAACAACTCCAGAGATGTGAAATTGAACCAATTAACCGGCCATGAGGTGCTGTATCCTGGATGATGACAGGCTTAGAAAAGGCTGTAAAGGAAGCCTGTACTAGTGGCCTGCCCCCTCCTCTTTCTATGCTGCCACGAATTCCTGCTCATGCATCCTGACTCCATCACATTTCTGATAATAAAAAAACCGTCCTCAGTTGGAGAAACCTATCCTGTTTTACAAATAACTGAGAAACTTTCCCACCATCTTCAGCAGCAGTAAAAAGTCAGTCTGGTAGAGAGGCAGATCATCTAAAATAGTGTCCATTATGTCACTGATAGGTGGTAGCTCCCACAGCTAAAATGGTCATTTTTCTATGCCAGAGCAGACGATTAGGGTTTTACCCACAGCCCTGTCAGGGAGCATTTTCTTTCTCTCACTTTCTCAGTAAAGCTGAGTCTGACCATCCTACATGGAAGGCGTTATACTCTACTAAAGGTGAGAAGCAATCTTTTTTTATATATCAATATACATTTATATGCATATATTAAATATGACATATTTATATGTGTGTATATTCTAATCTATGTGTGTATGTGCATATATATTTAAATACTATTGAGTTTTATAATGGACTTAATATAATTGACATGGATTTGCTCATTATTTTTATTATTAGACTATAATTTGCTTATTATTATATTAGCTATTTTTCCTTGGCATTATCAGTGGATGGTTAAACTTAAAGACTGTTAATGAGCCTAAGACACTGCTGCTTGTGGCTGCAAAAATAACAGATGTTACTTAGTACTTTGCTCTGTCCTAAGTTTGCTGATGCTACACAGTGCACAAGAAAATATGTAGCTGAAAAATCAATCTGTGCAGATTTCTAGAGGCAGTACCAAGACAAATTTAGGAAAAGATCATTTATGTTTTTGCTTAAAGGTACAGCCCACTACATCATGCAGATCATTTCAAACATAATTAAGTAGAAAGTGAATAGAAAGAGATAAATAAACTTTTTCAATTTTAGATTTTAAATTGATTTTCAAACATTTTAAAAATCATTAATTGTATTAGCGTAGAGCTGAATGAGCTATTAGTAGGAATGTGTAAATTGCAAATTAAAAGATAAAAGAGATCAGAAATTGGCACTGTCTTTTTTTAATGAACAACATGAATTGTTCTTTTAGAAGGAGAATAGTGCAAGATTTGATTTAATGCAAATTATTTCTTTGAGGCTTAACTTGCATGTGATATGGAACACACATTTGTAATGAGAAAGAAAATAACAAAATGTGACAAGTAAATGTAGATTTATATCAAACTGTCTTGTAACTTAATCTAAGAAATCCTTACAAAGTCTTTAACATCCGAGAAAAATGGGAAAGTCTTTAGGCAGTATAAATTCTTATTCCCGATAATACTATGCTGTGTAATTCATAAAAAATATGCCCCAATCTATCAGAAACACTGTAATAAATGTGCCCCTCCCCCCAAGAAAGTGCAAGGCAGAAGTATATGGAAGTCAAAAAGCCACTGAAGGTGTTACTGGATAATTTATATGCGTTGAACTTTATTTTAAAATCAAAGTCTTGCATTTACCGATACTGAACTCCCCTTAGAGCAGCACATTGCTTTGGCTCTTCGCAAAATTCTCCTATTAAGTGTGATCTAGATTGGGTTATGAAGTGTTCCAATGAACACTCCCCATATTGGAATAAAATCAAATAGGTCTGCACATAATCTTCAAAATTCTGCAAATATGTGACTCATCTAAACATTGAGCTTAATGTTCCTTTATAATCAGTAAGATGTCAAGTTTCAAATAAACAAGTTCGCCTCACATCCCCTAAACTGCAATCACCATGCCTACGATTTGTTTTGTCAGCTTGATCTGTTTCGTATTTGTTCTGTTTCTGATAATCCACCTCTCTCTTCATGGCCCAATCCAAAACCCTTCTTTTCTAACTATTCATGGCAGGACCCCTAGCTGTTGTTGGAGGTGGCGTGGAGTTGGTTCCGAGTTCTATTGACCTCGTGTATGGAACTGTTTAGTCAAAATCTATCTTCCCTTCTCACCTAACCCCTTAACAGACTGAGAGTGACTTCTTCGGGGGATGAAAGACATTTCCAAATGTACTCCACATGCTTTGGAAGTTGCCTCTTCCTGATACCAAGCTCTGCCTGGGTGCAGCTGCAGAGAATCAAAGCAGTTGAAAAGGAAAGCAGGAGTTCGTACTTGGTTATGCTCAACAAAAGAGTGCACTGCGACGTGTGGCACCACGTGGATCCCGGCGCCCGGTATCAGGAACCTTTGATGAGAGCCTTCACTCATAAAACTGAAGGATACTCTCTAACATCACTGCAGTAAATTAGGATGTCTCAACACAAAAACCAGGTTTCAGGGCATCCTCCATCTGAAAGGGGGTGGATCAACAGACATGGCATGGCACTGCAAGCATTTTCAGCTTTCTGAAATGAAAAGGTGGGTGAAGGGCCCATTGTTGACCACTGCACATGACTGGTGGGTCATATCTAGTCCTAGGTGTTCTAAAGCCCCACCTCTTATTTTTATTGGTTGAGCAGGAAGCTGGCAGTATGTACCCATAAGGGAACAACTACGAAAAGTTCTTTTTCCATACCAGTAAGGACCACCACAGGGCTGTTAGACCCTGATGTTCAGAATAGTTCCTGTCACGGTAGTAGGTACTCAAAAATATTGGCTGATTGGCTGACTACTTCATAAGTTATGCCCGTCTTCCCAAACTTGCCATCACTTGTTGAGTTGGTCCCCCATCCTCTTTGACCTAATCACAGATAGGTCACTTGGACTCTATTTTGTCCTCCTCTATATTGCTGTCAAATGTTTTATCTAATACAAAAGCTTGGCTAGGCCATGCTAGTCTGAAAATTGCCATTCTCTCTCTATGACTAGTAGGTTAAATTCTACAGATATTCCAGGACATGCAAATCCCTCATGATTTGGTTCTGTGCCTTCTTCAGCCAATCTCTATTACTTCCTCTCGTGTACTTTAGACTCCAGAAACATAGAACTATACTGAGCAAATGAGTTCTAGACCAGCAAGGAATTCTTGAGGACTCATTAGAGTTTAAAATGTATATAATGGAGCAAATATGTTGCCAAGGAACTACGTGCTTGTTGGAAGTTTTTTAGAGGATATGAAATTTAATTGCAATAGGGATATTTTCTTTTATGTCCTTCTGCCCAACTTTGCCTTTGTTATTCCACAGAATAGAGTCTCTGAAATTTTTACAGTAGAAAAATAATGGGGGATATTTTACCTTCTCCACTGCATGTTGTTGCATTTAAGTTTTGCTCCAAGTTATGGACAATTCCATCAGCACTATCTTGGTACTGATTTTTAGCCTTGGTAACATTATTTAGTGAGAATTTAAACTGGGTGTTATAGGGTATAATGAATGAATTTTAATTTTAAAATAGTAGATGATAAAATTTTGAGAAAAAGGGGCTGAGCTCCAGTGGCATAGTGGTTGTGTGTGAGACTGCGGCCCACTGGTATGGAGGTTCAATTCCAGCAGTGGGGCTAGGCCTCCTACTCCCACCACCGGAGAGCAGTGATGCCAAAAAAAAAAATTGAGAAAAAAATTCACAATTAGTATTCCCAGAAGTCCCAGTGTAGGTAAGCAAGAGTGCACAAATACAGGAGAAGAGAGACTTTTGTTTACTAGCAAATGTAGACTCACGGCAATAGCAAAAAGCACAAGCTCATCATTGTTGAAATCGATCATCCTCTAAATTTAGGAAATATTTTGTTTTCAAATTGAAATGGCTTAATAATTTCAGGGTTTATTGCTATTTTTATATTATGCCACTTTACCTCAACATAAATGAATTTATATAAGATGAAATCATATTAAACTTGTAGTTCTCTGAACACACCAATGTTTGTTTGTTTGTTTGTTTGGCCAAGAAGATATTCCCACTGCCTGGCATTGCAGGTAAACCTTGTCTTATATCACAAGGGGCTTTTCTTTGTCCTGAGAGTCTTCTCAATCTAGAATTGAGGCATCTGAAGAGGAGGGACCATATTCTCTTTATACCATATGGAGTATATAATAATACAGTCTTGTACAAAATCAATGCCCAGTAACTGTTGTTGGAATTGAACTCAGTACTATATCTCTAAAGAATTTTAAATCTCTAAAAGTCCTTTGCCACTTTGTGATGCCACTTAGCTAGTTTCTAGTGGTTTTCTTTGCCTTTTTATAAACTTAACTTTTATTGCTTTTCTTTGTATTGGTTGGCCATTTCACCGTACCTTTCCTGTAAGCTATTCAAAACTGCACCTGAACATCTGTTCGAGTTGTATTCCAGAACAACAATCACATTCAGGGGCATGGCCATTCTCTAGCAGTGGATTTTGTGCTGCCTTTCTTCTTAAACTGGGACAAACCTGCTGCCGAAGCTCTGGCTTCAATTTCCTTTCCTGGAAGCCAAAGTCCATGCGCTTGCTTTTTGCTCTTTATCTTTCCCATCTCTCTGAAGAACTTCATATAGACCTCTTCAATTATATACTGTAATTTCTTATTCTGTTTTTGTCCTGCTCAGCTTATTTATATTCTTTATAACTGTCACCTCTGATCCTCTCTCATGCCGTTATAAACTCTAAGGCACTGTCTCTGAAACTTAAGAATGCATAAGAATCACATGGGGAAACTTAATAAGATGGAGAACCCACCAGTATTCTGAGTCAGTAGGCTTCAGAAGAGGTCCAGAAATTTTCATTTTAAGAAATTTTCCAGGAAGTCCTGAGGCTGGAGTTCATGCACTATGAGACACCTGGAGGCTCTGTTCACAGGCCTCCCCTCTGTTTTTCTCCACTATTTTTGATCTAGACTACACAGAGTTTCCTTCCTGGTTTCCATTTGTCTGTTATTTATTTTTCAATTTCTTCACATGTCATCACAATTCTCTCTGAAGCGGTAAATGTCTATCTCAAAATTGTCACTATTGTCCCCCCCCCCCCAAAGATTATCTCTGTGTTATTGCTGGATGGCTAACTAGTGTTATTTTGAAAGTTATTTGATTCATATTGTTAGTATTTTTGCTTGTCATGTCTTCTATAAGAAAATTGACCATATCAAAGCCAAATGGCCAGTGTTTAAAATGCATTTGTGATAGAATTGTATAATGGCATGATCATGAATGATGGTAACTTTCAGTTTGCATGTCACAAACTTCAACTTTCCTTCTGCGTGCCTGGCCTATGTCCCCCAAGGTCTTTCCTCTTTATTTAATGCATGTGTAGATATAAATAATTAGGATATAAGTCACTCTTGAAAATTTGATAAGCTTGTTACAGATATATATTTTTTTCCTTATGAAGTACATTGTTCCAAATTGTGCCTGAGTAACAGAGAAATTCTGCCTATCCAGTGTCTTTCTTATTCAATAAAGACAAAGTTAAATGAAATGTATTGCTACTAGGATCCTAGCTCATCCACCTATGTAAAATGTGTTTCAATATGTCTCTGAGCTCAGTGCATGGTTGCAGACACTCTCTTTGTAGACTTATCTGCGTCTAATCCAAGTGCACTACAAAAAGACATCCCATAGAAAATTGACATCAAATTTTAAACAAAGTGTAAGTGGACACCTTCCCAACTCGTTGAAGCCATATAATAAGCCATATAATAAAATTGCTAAATGGCAGTTTGGGGATGGACCGAATGCTTTAAAGCAGGTTGGGAAGATCTCAGCGATGAACTCAGAGAAGGGAGACCCAGTGAAGAAGCTGCGGTGGGAGTCCAGAGCCCGCCAGGAACGCAGGGGGAACGATCACTGTGGTGATGATTGTTAACGCGGGGGTCACCCAGGGTGCCATGTACTCAGTTTGAAGTGCACACCGTGGCTTCAGCAGGCCTCCAGCTCACTGGGTGCCACATACATTGAAAAAAGATTAGCTAAATGAAAGAGCCGATTGCTTTATCAGGGTTTTAAGCAAGTGAAGAGCTACTGAAGACTTTATGGAACAAATTGCAAAAGGGGATGACTTTTGCACTTATTGGCTGAGATGCTCAGGGTGCCATTCTTTGGGATAAGAGTCGAGATCGGGGAATACTGCTGTCAGAGGTGTAGAGACCTGCACGGAAGTTATGTTGGGAAACAATAACTTCATATTTCGATATGTCTGACTTGTAAAGTTTCCCATTATTTAATCGCAATACTTCTTGACCTGCCCTCCTTTATCTTTATGCCTGTATACTTGTTTACAGCTGCAAATACATTCAACTCTCATAGTGACCTTGATTGAATATTTTAGTCAGACTGCTAGCAGAATTTTTTAGTGCAAAACTCTTATATTAAGTATTATATAATAGGTTTCAAAAGAGTATTTTTCTACAGAGCATTTTATTAAAATTGAAGAATAGCGAGCGATCCTAATGTAAGTTCAAGGAAGTGTCATTGTTATCATAATAATTCAAGTGGGAACATAGAAAGTGGCAGTTTGCATAGATATGTGAATGGTTTATTCATGCTCTGACTGTCGTTTAAAAGTTCCTAGATTTGCCTATCAGTTTCCTCTTCTATCCTACTCTAATACCACGCAGTCAGGGTCTCCGGTGGTGAGACCAGGTAATTTTGATGGGGGTGGTGATAATGGGAGGGTAGATGGAGGGTGGATTAGAAAGGGGGAACCAATTTCAGGACTCTACATATAATATCCTCCCTGGGGTATGGAGAACAGGGAAGTAGATGAAGGGACACATCGGACAGTGTACGATATGAAAAAATAATGACAATTTATAAATTATTAAGGGTTCATGGGGGAGGGGGAGGGAAGGGAAATACGGGGAGCTGGTACTGGGGACCTAAGTGGAGGGAGGATGTTTTGAGAGTGACGATAACAACAAGCGTGCAAATGTGGCCTTCATACAATTGATGTATATATGGATCATGATGGGAGTTGTATGAGCCCCCAATAAAATGATTCATTAAAAAGAGGGGGGCAGGGGGTAAGAGGTGCTTATACCAAGGGCTCAAGTGGAAAATATTTGGAAATGAATATGGCAATTGTTTACAAATATGTTTGATACAAAAGATGTATTGAGCTGTAAGCGTCCCCAATAAAATAATTAAAAAAATTTTTTTGGAAAGTTATCTTCCTAGGGCTGAGCCCGGTGCCATAGTGGTTGAGTGCGGGACTGCAGCCCATTGGTTTGGTGGTTCAAATCCAGTGGCAGTGAACCAGGAGCAAGGCTGGGTTATCTCCCACGACCACCAGATGGCAGTGATTTCCCACTCCCAAAATGACAAAAAAAGAAAGCAAAAGAAAGATACCTTCCTTGTCTCATCTTACACACATTCTCCAGCCCTGGCACCTGTCGTCCTGCATAGATTTTAGATTCTGTGATTTGAAGTTAAATGTGTAAGACTATGAATACCATGTATTTTATCAGGTAACTCCAGGTTGGAGATCCAAACCCACCAGCTGCTCCGTTGAAGAAAGATGAAACTGCTTCCTAAATATATGCAATCGTGAATATCTGAAGACTAATTTTACTCTGTCCTATTAGCAAATCACAGTGTGATAACTCAGAATCAACTCAGTATCGATGGATTTGGTTTGATTAAATGAAAGAAGACTGTAGAACAGAGAAGAGATATTTCTTCAGGTTTCAGAGACTGTACATCTTTCCGGGAACAGCATGATCTCTTTCTGCAGAGGAGCAACTGACAGGATTGAACTGCACAATTTCAGCTCGTCATTTAGTAACTTCATCCCTGGTGCAACCGAGACTCTTCGTCACGTGATGTGTGTGGATATAGATACATACAAACAAACTCACTGCTATTGAATTGATTGTAGCACATAGCACCCTCATAGAGTGTTTCTGAAGCTTTAAAGCCTTACAGGAGCATATTGCCTCATTTTTCTCCTATCAAGCAGCTTCTGGACTTGAACCACTGACCTTGTAGGTAGCAATCTAAAGCCTACTCTCCAGTTGCTACCCTAAAAGTACCAGGCAATTGAAGGTGAATCCAACTTCATCTTACAAATACATCTTTTTGAATTTATTCATTCTTGGAGAGGCGATGCTGTTTCAGCTTTGTATTAGTCAGTGTTTGGGGATACTCTTTGTGATAAATATGCCTCATAATAGTTAATCTCTCTTCTATGTATGAACACTCAGTTCTTTTACAATTGCCTGTCATGATTGATATTAAACTATCACTTCTTGGTCTGGGGCAGCAAGTGCAAACTTATCTTTCATATTGCAAACTCATAAGTCTCCTCTCTCCTTCCCAGGTTCGCCCTTTAGATGCAGTGATATGCAGCACGGAGCTGGCAGTGGCGCCACGCCCAGACCTGACAGTACTCCCTGAGTGATGGCTCATCCTTTTCAAACACGCAGAGGAAGCCACCATCAAGATCTGTCCCAAATAACTGTGGCCCTGACCTCCACAATGTATCTTTGACCATTGGTCCTATAAGCCATTCTTATACAGTTTTATCTTCCCAGCTCTCTGTCATCACCCTAGACAACCAATGGGAATTCTGTAGGAAGTGTAATCCTTAGAAGAAAAACAAACATTAATGGAGGCAAAGAAAGAGAAAAATATCTTTCACATTTTTCTTCTTCTAGAGTATACTATTGAAAATAGCAGAAGTGGAACTGTTAGCTAGGGCAGAAATGATCCCACATGCAGGGTACAGAGAGGGAAGTTGTCTTCCACAGCCTTGTTCATGGAGGTGTGATCTGATACACAGCAATTGATGGTAGAGAGAGAGAATACAAACCACCTATAGATAAGTGTATGTGGGTCTCTCTGTGTTGATACGGCAAGACCTGTTAAAATCCAACCACCCCATGGCTGCTATGCTTTCTGGGTCTCACAAGTTTTGAATTTTGGGGGGTGCTATTTTACCATTCCTTTTTTTTAACCATTCTTTTATTGCTCACTTTTAGTGGGAAATACTTTACTTTTCCCTCTCTGAAAGGTTTCTACCTGATATAGGTTTCACTGTGTATATATGTTATTGAATCAATGGATTGAATCATTGAATCAATTCTTACTCAGGGTGATCTCACACACAGGAGCAAGACCCTGCCTGGTCCTTTCCCGTGACTGATTGTGGGTGGCGGTGGTGTGATCTGTAGGGTATCACGACCTGATTTCCAGAGGTAGACTTTCAGAACTCTCTTCCTTGGCTACTTTCATCTGCAAGCATCATGACAACATACAAGTCTCCACTGACAGCTTGTGGCAACTGTGCATGGGATACGTTGGTCAGAAGTCGAACCAGGATCTTTCCCAAAGATGAGAACTGGAAGTTGGTGGTTCAGTAAAATAATTCCGTGTGTGTGTGTGTGTGTGTGTGTGTGTGTACTCCTTTTTGTTTTCCTGGGAAAATCCTATTATTCTTACACATTTTGAAACTCCTCTATGTGTGTGTTAGTTTATTATTTACAACCTTGCATGTTCTTAGTCTGATCAGGACTCACTGTCATGACTATGCCACTGTTCTTTCTCAATCCCCTGCCTCACACAGGATGATGATTAGATAATTGTTTTAAAAATATGTGTTCTTCCATCTCTCCTATTGAGTTGATAAGTGTGTAGAAGAAATTCATGATAATATTGAGATTATGAATATATGAGTATATAACTCCAAATATAGTTTAAGGTCACGAAGAACAGCTTAATAATGGTTTCAACTCCATTTATTGGCTTTGTATCTGGCACATAAGAGAACTCAGTAAATATGTCTCAACTGAATTGTTTCCTTTAAGCACAGCTATTTTGGCTCTCACAAGAGTGAAGATGCAAACGAAATTATGATGACTACTGGTGATCACTCCAAAATAGTTGGGACTCTGATTTCTGATGGGGATTAAACCAGCAAAGAACACGTCATATTGACACGTAGGATGATAGATTACAGTCACAAGATAAATATTCTGGAGACTTGAGGCTCAGCCAATGACAGCACAATAAAGAAAGCTTTAAAATGCTGTTCGGAGCAAACTTAGAGGCAAATAACCCAATGGAACACGTGAATTGCTCAAGAGTATAAGTAGCTAACGTAAGGCGTGAACACAACAGGGTCAAACTGCAGCATCAGTTTTGGCAGTTCTTTTCCCAGAGAAAAAGGAGCCTGCCAATTTGGGTGATAAAATAGAGGTCATGTCACAAGCAAGGAATGAGTGGGCTAGGGTGAAGTATAGCACTGATGAAACACACAACATTCCTTTAGTTTTTAATGCTCCCTCTCCCTCACCCCCACCCCCAATATCCCCATTCCAATTCTACTTTACCAATCAGGCTAGACCAGAGCATGTACACTGGTACAGATGAGAGCTCTCAGAATCCAGAACAGATAAGCCCGTCAAGAACAGTACAGGGAGTAGAGATATCATGAGGGTAGGGGGAAGGTGGGAGGAGAAGGAGGAGAATCAGGGAACTGATCACAATGGTTGATGTATAACTGCCCCTGCACACTACCTCAGGCAGTGAACAACAGAAATGTGGATGAACAGAGACAGCTAATGGTATAAGCTATGAAAATAATAATGTTATAATTTAGGAGGCGCGGAGGAGGGAGAGGGAAGGGAAAATGAAAAGATGATGCTAAGGGTTCAACTAGAAAGAAAATGTTTTGAAATGATGATGGCAACATATGTACAAATACGCTGATACAATCTATGTATGGATTGTTATATGAGCAGTAAGATCCCCTAATAAAATGATTTATATTGGAAAAAAAGAAGTCAGTATTTTGGCTAAATACAGCAAAGTAAAAAGAGCCAAGTACAGAATAGAAAGAGTGGAAACATTGAATGAAGAACAAAAAACAAGCACAGCAAAACTAAATAAATAACAAATTTCAGTGGAAGACTTTTGTTCTAGGGTTTAATTTCAGGTTTTGAGTATCTAGTGAAACAGCTAATTAGAGTTGTAAAACAAAGACTCATATTTAGAATTTTGACTAATCAACTATCTTGAAATAAAAATTATCTACCAGATTGCATTTTAAACTGAGTTTTAAGAGAACTCTGGTACATCACTGAATTAAAACAATGGTGTGGAGTATGTTAGCTCTTCTACTTTAGGGAACAACCAAGCAAACACCCTTGAAACAACTGTTACTTAGCTGGCAGTATGTCTACTCATATCAATCAACTCCCTTCATATGCCAGGGGTCAGTTATTACCATAAAAATGGTTCTCTATCAATGAGAAAATAACCCCTATGCCTTGTATCTTAATATTAAAAATCCAATTCTTACTGGGTTAAAAGAGTTCCCAAGATGTGAGAATTAGCCCTGTGGCATATTTTAAGACATGCAAAGATCAGGTGGATTGACTGCTCATTTGACTAACGACTTGCAAATGCCGCGTAAAATAATTACTTAATCACAGAATCTCTGCAAAAAATGATTGGCAGTTACATGGAGATGGATCATTATGATTTAATAATATTGTCTTGTTGGAGTATAATTTTTATGTACTAAAAGGCCAACTCTCCAGTGGTCAGTGCAGTGACTTTTGTCATCTCTTTGCACCCCTGTGTAACCTACAAATAATCAATACAGAGAACTTTATTCTCAGCACTCCAGAAATCTTTCTTTTTTAAATGTTAAAGTCAAGCCATGAACATTTGAGAGAAAGGGTAGGTGCACATGTCCAAATTTTAAAAAGAAAACATAATTCCATGTATAAATATTAGTTTCTCACAGGTACCTTTCCAATAAGAGAGATGATAGATATTTAGAAATTCATGGTTTTCCCCATATCAAGTCATGGATCAATTATTTTCAGTGTAATTCATTAAAACACTTTAAAAATATTTGCCTGATGTTAAACCAAGAAACATAATTTGCTGAAAAAGCAGTGTCACAGTCGTGCTCCAAATGTCCATTTTTCCTCATCTCTTCTAACTCAGCCTTCCTCTGAAGGCACAGATAATTGTAGTTCAGAGTATACTACTGACACCTAGTGCTTATCCACTAAAAATGTCTGCATTTAAGAAAACATTTATTTTCTCATGGTTAGCTACTTTTAATCAAGTTCTTGTTTATGTGCAGAGAGTGACAATGATAATATGAGTGCTATTTCATGCTGTTAAAGACTAAATGGATAACCTTCCAACATAACCTCTTAACATAATTAAGGCAAACAGATTTGACATTAACAATGTGCAGTAAGAGCAGGAGCAGAGAATGAGAGTTTCACAAAATGAGAAGACATATGTTTGAATTGCATTTTTATTATTCATAAGCAGATATGAATGTCAAAAAGTTGTAACATACTAGCTTAGTCCACCCATTGGGACCTAGTAGTTGATGTGTGTGGGGTGGGGGAGGCACACAGATAGGATTGCTAGCCACAATGAAAAAAAAGATGCTGAGGTTCTCTGTTATTAATGAGTTGGCTCTGAGATTCTCCATACCTTAGGTCAGACCATGAAATACAGCAAAGCCGTGGAGGCAAAATAGAAAGACTTGCACTTCAATGCTTGTCACTTAAATTTTGGAGACTAGTCTCAGTGTCTTCCTCTGGTTCTCTCTGGAATAGGAAGACAAATCTCAACTCACAGTGCCCGACTATAGAGCGTATTCCCTTGTGATATAATGGGAACAGTCCAATGCACTGCCTCAGATCCAAGCAAAACAGTTTCCTCTGCTTCTCATTGTGAGACGCTTCACACATTGAGAGATGCCTCCCCTTGCTCTCCACGTGTGAATGAGTGAGTCATTCCTTTGGGGGAAGAGTGGTAGAGTAAGAGTGGCCCTTGGAGACCCAAGAAACCTAAAGACAAGGAGACCAAAACACACTCACTGCTATTGAGCTCATGCAGACTCAGAGTGACCCGGTAGGGCTGGGGAGAACTCCTTCTGGGATTTTCCAAGATCGTCACGCTTTATAGGAGCAGGATGCCTCATCTTTCTTCCAAGGTGTAGGAGTTTATTTCAAACCCCTGACCTTGCAGCTAGAAGCTTAATGAATGACCCTGGCACCACCAGGGACTCTTGGAAAGTCAAGGAGAGAAGGAGAGAGACTAAAATAATAGGAATCATAGAAATCTATTACAATGTCACCAGGGACATGTCATGAAACTAAGTAGTTACTTCCACGCTTCAAACTGACACCATCAGAAAATTTTATTAAAATCAAGAACACTCAGGAAACTTTAGGGAGCATTGTAACTAAGCATGTTTATATATCACAGACTTGGTTCTAGATTCTGGAACCAGAGAAAGAAACGGTATTGATAATGTGTCCTTCTCCATGGAGCTTGCATTCTCTTGGAATATATATATAATATATATATAATATAATTGCGATAACCAAGGCATTAGTAGATCATAATGTCTTTCAAGAAGTGAGGAAAAAGGGAGAAGGAAGTAAATTTCTTCTCCGAAGACCATGCTCAGCTCTGTAAAACGTGATATAGGTTAATGATTGAAGAATATTTGCAGGACAACAACTGCAGAAAAATTGATTGGCAAGATCTTTCTGGTACTTAATCTGGTATTTAATAAAACAATGCTCAATACAAAAAAGTCCGTGAGGGCTGAGCTCCAGTGGCGTAAGTGGTTGAGTGCGGGACTGCAGCCCACAGGCTTGGCGGTTCAAATCCAGCGGCAGCTCTCAGGAGCAGCACTGGGTAGCGCACATGACCACCAGAGGGTAGTGATGCCCCATCTCCCTCCAAAAAAATTCCGTGAAATAAACAGAAAAGATAGCGATATTGGGCCTGAGAGCTGAATGACCAGGCACAGGAAAGTTTGAGAGGAAGGCAGGCTGAAGGAAGCATAAACTGCAAGCACAAAGGCCCAAAGACAGGACTACTGCTGTTTGACTTCAGTGAGAGAATGATGTCCAGCGTGACTGGAACTTCATGAGGAATGGGAAGAAGATGAGAAGATCAAAAGTAAAAACAAGGCTGGGTTTCAGTCCTGTAGATGTGGTATGGTACTTAGGCTAGCAGGATCATTGGCAAGTTTTAGTCATCTAAAGGATAGCAGGGTCATTGGCAAGTTTTATTCATGAACATATACATTTGCTTTCATTTTATTGAATGTTATAGAGTCCTTAGGTTCACTGCAGCTACTGCCTTAATAAGCACATTAATTTCCTTCCAACCTTTTCTCTGACTCTGATCTGAATACTATCTGTCGGGACTGAATTACTGAATGTGGCCATGTAGCCTAAACGTCTAACTCCCACCACAGGACCTTTTCCTGGATGAGTGTGGTTAGAAAGTGGAAGAAGATCCTGACAGGTTTCTCCACAATCCCATCCAGCTGAGAAGCAGGAGGAAGGATCTCATTGCTAGCAGGAACCAGGAGGGCAGTGTGCTCTGTGAACCTGAGAAAGCTGTTAGTGAACCATTTGGATCCAGAACACAGCTGTCACATCCAAGGGGCAACAGCAGCTCCCGGAGTCAGAGCAGAGAACACTGTGGTGAACTTCCCAACTCACGGCGGATGTCAAGCTGAGTGCTGTTGTGCAGGTGCCTGGCTTGCGGAGTGGGGCACCTCTGGGCATTTAATTGGACACAGCAGACTTGCTGACCTGTGGGACTTAAAAGGATTGCCTTTAGGTTGAGGTTTCCAGCAGAGCAATTTTGGAAATGTGTTAACAGACCTGAAATAATGTGGTCACATATCCTGATGAGCAACTCCACTCTGAGCATTTCTCTTGTTAACTTCCTTAATAAACCCTTTAATCCTGAATGTTGACTGTAAGCTCTCTGTAGCCATTGCAATAGATATTAGAAACTAGAGATGTAAAATGGAGACCATTCATTAAGATAACACACTTCCTCTCTCTAGATAGTTTCTTGTGAGTGGGACAAGAATGGACAGAGAGTAGGCATCCAGCATTGAGCATCTTCCTGGTAACAACAGATAAGACTGGCAAAGGGGTGATCTCATGTAATGTATAATCTTTTAAGCACCATAGGCACATAGATAACAAAAGCTATACATTATAGAGTATAACCTACATCATATATAGTCACTACTGTATGCACTTTACTGTAGCACTTTCACTCATAAAGCTCCCTCCCACATGAACAGGTTGTCTTTAAAATGGAAGCCTTGAGGTCACTGGACTTGGAAAAGCTATAGCAGGCAAGACCACTCTCTTTTGGGACAATACATTATCTCTTTTGATCTGATGCCTTTTGATCTGATGCATCAAGTTACTTGACGTGTTTCATGATTTAAGGCGGCAACATATAAACTCACTATGTCTCTGAGCACCACTTATGTACTGCTTTGACAGGGAGAACATTGATAGTTTATTTTCGTAAGAGTTCCAGCCCTGCTACATTAGATCTTAGATTCTGAGCACTCAATTTGCCTAAGACTGTAGATCACAGTGAAAGCAGAAAATCCATTTGCAGAGTCCACATGTGGATTGTAAGCCTCCATTGAATTCTTCCTGACCAGTCATTGACCAGGGATGTGAAAAACCTTGCCCTCAAGCAGAGAACAATGGAAAGGGGATTACTTCCATCCCTGTACACCCGTCCCAGGGAGGGTCAGTCTCTCTAAGGTATGTAGAAGACAATACCAATGGTCACATAGTTAGGAGTCATGCCATGGCTTGCTGTGGTTGGAAAGCAAGGATCAATTTTCTGACCTCTTCTATCGAACATGATGTGCCTGTCTCAATCCTCTTCCTATAGTCCTACCTATAGCTGAAGTTCTCATCGAAAGGCACTGGTGATTTTGTGATTGCTTCCTTTGCCCTTTTATGTCCTTCTTCAATCTCTGTATCGCATCCAACATTTGGACACCTTGATGAACTCGTGCTAATGCTTACCCAGAGGACATATCATTGTCATCATCTTGTCTTTGTGCTGTTTGATACGTAATAAATCCTCTCCTTAAATTATTTTGGTTATTTGTAGTTTCTATTTTACTTTAAAGCTCTAGAGACACAATGAGAAACATGTACCTTGAGCAACATTTGAGAGAAGCTAAGAAAAACTGCGGTGCAAAAGAAGCACTGATGGTTTTCTTCTATGCCTCAAGTTGAACTTTATTTGAGGCAAAAATGCCTAGCTTTCTTTTTTGCTCTTGCTTTTATTTTTGCAAAATGGACCACTTCTCAATGTTGGGGAACTTCACTGTAACTTCCATTCGTTGTTCAGTGTAGCTAGCAATTCAATCACTGCTGCTGCTTTATAAGCAAACACACACTAACTCAGTGTTATTACTTTATGTTTTACACACTGCTATTTCCATGTGCTCTCACTGGAGTGTCTACATTAAATTGTAAACTCCTAATTAAAATTCTATTTGGCTCCCTTTAGTATATTCATTTACTCCTTGCTGAGTGTTCAATAGATGACAAATTTTAAATGTATCATGGGGGGTAAAACCTAATAGAACACAGTCCCTGCACTCAAGGATGACATGTTCTCATGGAGAAGTTTACAGTCCTTGCAAAGCATGCCAAAGGTGGATGGTTAAGAAATGCTCTGTCCTGGTGGCATAGTGGTTGTGTGTAGAACTGCAGTCCACAGGGTTGATGGTTCAAATCCAGCAGCAGCTCTCCAGGAGCAAGATTGGGCCTCCTACTCCCACCAGGGTAGTGATGCAAAAAAAAAAAAGAAAGAAAGAAAGAAATGCTCAATCAACCTAGGACTTCACTTCATAAGCAGCTCCAGCTTACCTACTTGCCAGAGATATACAAGGGCATGGTGGAGATGGTGAATAGTGATGATGGGGTACTTATATTAGACACGGTTGCTTGTCTTTCAATACACAATTTTACCATTGTATATTCAATTTATCAGTTTTTACAACACCCCTACTTTGCCCTCTAATTTTTGTTCATGTGTCAAGTCACTTAATAATATTTGTTGGCTTGATTACAATGCTCTAAGATAGTTTATACACACACCACCGCCACCACCACCATTTTGGAACTCACTATCTTCCCATTTCCTCTGTAAAAATGTTTCCTGCATCTTTTTGTGCACCTCAAATGCCATCTTTTCTATGAAGTATTTCAGGGTCATCTCAGTAAATCTCAGTGACTCTCCCTCCTCTCCTCACATAGTTGTTTGTACTTATATGTTCACAGACTGGATTTGTTACTGCCTTTCCCTGTGGGTAGGTAGATGATTAGCTAGCTAGATGATAGATAGTTAGATGATAGCTAGATGATAGATGATAGATAAATGATAGATAGAAATATGATAGAAAGATAGACAGATTGGTGTTGTTGAGTCAACTCTGACCCATAACAGTCACATACATACACAACAGAATGAAGCACTCCTCAGCCCTGTGTCATCCTGCTCATCCATGGCATGTTTGAATTTATCATTGTAGCATTAGGGTCAACGTGTCAATGCATATCCCTGAGGATACTTGCTAACTTTGTTAGTCTTCTACTTCATTAAACACGATGCCCTTCTCCAGCAAGTGTTCTCTCATGAAGACAAATCCAAAGCAAGCAAGTTTGACCATGTTCTATTGCTATCCATAGGTATCATGATAGATAGATAGATAGATAGATAGATAGATAGATAGATAGATGATAGATAGATAGATAGATGATAGATAGATAGATAGATAGATAGATAGATAGATAGATAGATAGACAGACACAAACACACACACAGCTAAATTTTGATAGCATACCCCTAGACCTTTTTCCCTAGTATACCTTAGTCCAGATTCTTCTGAAATGTTCTCACCATCCACGATTCCTTGGTATTAACAATACTGCTAACATAGCTTCCAGCATCACAGTAAAACACATGAACCAATGGGTGGTAGTATTTGAATCCAACTATCATATTTGATTCTTGAAACTAGGCATATTGCTTGCCGTCATCCAGCATATATCAAAACAGAAAAGTATGTATAGCACATACTCAATCCATATAATATTTATTAAGTTAAACGCAAGCTTTATCTTAAAAGTCAATATCTAGGCAGATATTTGAATGCTACCTATCAGTTATCTGATTTCTTAATGAAGGATAATTATTCACCTAAGGATAACTTTGCTGTGTTTATTAAATGATTTAACAGCCATGGATATAATGTAGGCTGTGTACAATGTTCACCATGTGCACTCTTTAAAATCTCATAGCAGCCCAAGGGGGTCAGGGCCAAGGTTACCTTCATTTGGAAATGAAGGTACACCACAAGCAGAAGTTACGTCACTTGTCCAAGGTCCTTCTGTGTAACCCGTCTGTGTAACCCATGTGATCCGTCTGAACACTCTTCTTGGCTTATTCACCATGTTGGACTTTAAGCACATTTTTCAGTCTTAATTCAATACAATCTTTCATTTATTGAGAAAAGATATTCCTTTCTAGACATACTGCCATTTCCCTAGCAAAACTCTCAGTTTCCCACGTTGCTATTTGTGGAACAATCTCATTCCTCTTCTCCCAGAAATCACCTCAAATTTGGATTAGTGGCCTTCTTTCCTCTATTTTGCACTTTCCCTTGCAGAGTTTTTCTGTCATTCCTGCTCATACACAACCTTTCCCCATCCAAAGAACTACACCGTCCATCATCTGGCTCTGTGTTCTTTTGGAATCATAAATATCCATTTCCCATTTGAAAAACTCGACACCAAACTTGCCTGAAAAACAGGACAGGGAACGTACTCACTTGTATTCTGTGTTGTTGCTTCTACCTTGATTTTTTTCTCCACTAGCCTTTGTGCTCCACCTGAGAGAAATGTAACCCTATCTCCAGGGAGTTGAAAAAAATCTCCATAAAGTCTTTGCTGGACTTCCCTTTAGACCTATTCTCTCCCTTTTCCATGTTCCCATGAATTTCCTGTTCCTTAACTCTTATATGAAAATGAGATGATTCATTTTTTTTCTCATGAGCTTGAGCAAGGACTTGAGATCACAGGCTCTGAAATTACACTCTTAGTTTCATTGTCCAGATTTGCAAACTTATTAGCTCTGCAAACTCCAGTAACTCACTCTATATCATCTATGATGGAGACAAAGAGTAAATAACTTCTGAAAAAGATTCTATTTCAAATCAACTAATGTCTAGAGATTATAAGCTCTTGGCACACAGCATTTAACAAATATTACCTACTATTATCCTTGAATTATATAAAAGCCCCTATAATAGATGGTGATATCTGACTCTTATGGTATTTCCTCTGTATTATCAGAGAGCAATGAGATTTCTGGTGCTTCATGGATCATGGATTGAGCTGTAAACCAAAAGTTCAGCAGTTTGAAACCACTAGCTGCTCTGCATGAGAAAGTCGAGGCTTTCTGCTCCTATGAAGACATCATCTGGGAAATCCAGGAGCAGTTCTACCCCACCCTACAGGCTGAATCAACTTGGTAACATTCCCTATGGAAGGGTCTAGGTTGAGTTCTTGCAAACAGCCACTCTTGTCAGTGGAAACTTGCATGCTTATGTAAATAATACCAGACACGTTTCATTGGAGATTCTAGTTTATGGTGAACTAGGAATGGACCTAGTGATTTGCTAAGGACAATTTGCTAGTGAAGGCTCTGGATGTCACCTGTACTATTCCAGTGTGCATGGCATTCCTTGGGTCCATGACCAACTTAAGGACTAAGCCAAATCCAAACTCACTGCCAGTCTATCAATGACAACTTGTAGAGACCCTTCATAATATATGAGAGCTTCTCCAATGGGTTTCCAAAGCTGCTAACCTTTACAGGGGTAGAAATCCCCCTTTTCCTCCCCTCCCCCAAGGGATGGTAGTCCTGAAATGCGGACTTTGTAATAAGCAGCCCTAAGCATCACCTACTGGGCCACCAGGATGTCTAACTGAAGGCCAGTGATCAACAATATGTTTCAACAGCCAATGCCTAACCTTCCATCTTTGTGTTCCTCTAGTTTTCAGTCACCTTGCCACATAGTATGGACCCTTTGAGACTCTCTGGCCCTGGCACTGCACAAAGTCTGAAATTGGATTCAGAGAATTAGATGCCCCTCCTTGTCCTTTCTGAGACTTCCCCTAATCTTATATTCAAATCAAATCTGTACCTATTTCCTTTGCCTTCCCCTTGACATGACTTATTCTTTCTTTCCATTATGCCTCAATGTCCTGATTAAAAAATAAACAAAAACTCTCTCTATGATCCCCTACAGTCGTTCCACCTAGATTTTATCAACACAAAAACGAGAAAATATATGTGTTGTCCTTTTACCTTCTCCACAATGCTTAGCACTTAGCAGAGGCCCTGACGTATTTTTTAAAGGGCCATAAACATAAAGATAATTATGCCTCATTAGTTTGATTCCATTTCCATGAGAAAACCTTTTACATCCATGACATTTCACAACCAGCCAAGGATGTTGCATTTTAGCAAATTCGGATTTCTCCCAACCCTTTCTTTGGTCTTCACAAGTCACTCAGAGCTGGCCCCTCCTCTTAGCAACAACACATCAAAGAGGCTTTAGATTCTGAGTGGGGAGAAGTTTTGTTTCTGAATAGGGAGAAGGTTAGCTTATTAGTGGGCAGAAGTTTATTTGCTTGTGAATTCTGGAGGAAAGGAACTTGATATTTATTTTCAGCCTATTGGAAAATTGATCAAATCCATTTGGGAGTTTAACAATGGATTTGTAATAATTCTTCTCCAAGAGTACAAAATCATAAGTTCATCAAATGATCAATAGCAGACTTATAAAGAAAACACACACACACCTCAAGATAATGAGAATTTAAAGAGACTGCTGAAAAATATTTTGTATTCGGAGAATATGAAAGATACATAATTAAATTTGTTTCCTTTACTTTGAGACACCAGTTTCAGGAAGGATCCTCCAAATTCTTCTCCTGTGAGTATAAAATCAACACACAGACACATCTCTCAAAATGACTGGGTCATTGGGGACTTTTTCAACTAACTCCTATGGTCAGTTTCAAATGTCTGTTTTGAATAATTTGGGTTCCCGCTAATGTACACATTCATAGTTTTTACTTTAGTCTTTGGATGGCACAAATGATTGCATTCAACTACTTACTGAACGCTTACAAGTTCAAATGTACCCAATGGTTCCAGGAAAGAGAGGCGTGATCTCACACTTCCATAAAGTTTCCAACGACGACAAAGCAAACACAGGGCAGGTGAGTCAGTTCTGACGTGTGCTATTACCTCAACTGCTGTGAAGGTGCCGTGTTGCTTAGCAGACCCATACAATGGGGACTTGTCATCTTTCTTGAGTCGCCAAGTGGTACAAATAGTATAAAACCTGGAGTATTAGCTAGAAGCCTGGCAATTAAAACTCACCTCGAGGCACCTTTGAATACAGGTCTGGCAATCTATTTCCCCCACATCCTTACAGCTTTGAATCCCTTAAGGACAAGTTCTACTCAGCAGCACATGGGGTTGTCTCGAGTCTGCATATCCCAGAGGACAGCACAACAAAGAATCCTTTTCTTTACCTCAAGCAAGGATGAGTGAAGCTGAGTCAGCCAGAGCATGGGAGAGTACTGTATCTCTGTTGGCCCCCCTCTGTTCAGGAAATTTTCTCTGTCACCAGGAGACAATACACAAAATAGTGCTGTAGATATGAAAACAAGGCGAAGAGTCATGCCCCATAAACTTTAGCATGCCTCCACATATTAGAGGTAGAATATTGGACAGCTTATTTAACTTTCTGAGGTTCAATTTCCTGCTATAAAAAATAGGAGAAATATAGGTCTAACTCACATAGATCGTGGGAAGATAAAGAAAGAAAAATGATCCCTATAAAGGGATTGGCACAGGCACTGTTCATAACAGATCCTCCTTAAATGTTAGCAATCACGGCTCTGCGGGTGCTGTTGATGGTGTTGGCAGAAGTATTGATGGTGATGTGGTTGCCATTACAAAACACAGACCACTCAATTAACAGATGCTACACAAGAAAATTAGCTCTGTGTAAATGCAGAGTATGGTTCTAGAACTCTGCTGCCTTGTAATGTGGGGATGAAGCTATGACACCACATGTTCTCACTCTAGTCTCAGGAAGCTTTGATACTACATGGGTTCCCAGGAGAAAGGCCCTTGCTTAGGTCTTGAGATAACATCTGATCATGTATTTGTGGGTCCCATTATTTCCACAGACTCCATTAATTTTATTACAGGGCTGGATACATTTCTGCTATACCTTGTTGTTGTTTGTAAGCAATGAGTTGATTATAACCTATGAGTACAGATATGAACAGTTCCATTGGGTTGTGTGTGTGTGTGTGTGTGTGTGTTTTCTCTCTCCTCAATTCTGTGACCTACAGGAAGAAAATGGCCAGGAGTTCTTTCTGGCATACCTTTAAGTGAGTGCAACCCTACAAACATCTGGCTAGCAGAAAATACTTAACTACGCCATGCAAGAACTGACATAGACATATACCACAGCTCCTTTTCATCCTGGTGAGATTGCTAGCCTTTGGCTTCCATTAAGAAACATATTTGGGGGCTGAGCCCCGGTGGCGTAGGGGTTGTGCGCGGGACTGCGGCCCACTGGGACGGAGATTCAATTCCAGCAGTGGGGTTGGGCTTCCTACTCCCACCACCGGAGAGCAGTGATGCCAAAAAAAAAAAAAAAAGAAAGAAAAGAAAAGAAAAGAAACATATTTGGACTGGATCTTAGATGATCAGTGTTCCATAATTGGCCCTGAACTGAACCTTGTTCTGATTGGTAGAACTTGTCCATCGTCTTACGAATATGTGGTCAATTTAATTTCTGTGTATTTCATCCAACAAGGTGTATATGTATCAGTGCTGTTTATGCTATTCTTCAGGAATTCCTTGCACTGAATAAGAAGTTGGTCTTGCCAAGTGTCATCATATGATCTCTAGTGTCATTGTTCATGTCAAATGGACCTAACTGAAAGCAAAGAATACCAGAAAGGCATTCGTTTATTGACTATGCATTGAACTGCATAGATCAAGACAAATTATGGACAACTTTGAAAAGAAAGGGAATTTCAGAACACTCAAATGTGTTCATTTAGAACCTGTGGAAGCAGTAAGGGGATCATTTGTATAGATAAAGCAGATGCTTCAAGGTTTAAAATTGTGAAAGGTCTGTATTAGAGTTGTATCCTTTCACCAATTTTATTAAATCTGTTTGCTGGACTATATGAAGAATAATGGGACATCAGAGATGGAGGAAGACACATTTACACCCTGAAATACACAGATTATAGACTCTGGCTTGCTGAAAGCAAAGAAAATGTGAAGGACTTGCTGAAGAAGGTTAAAAACTACCATCTCCAGTATAGATTTCACTTCAAAAAGAAAACTAAAAAACTTCACAACTGAACCAAAACAACAATAATATGATGAATGAATTAAATATTGAAGCCATCAATTGTTTTGTTTTACTTGGAACTACAATCAAAGATCATGAAAACAGAAGTAAAAAAAATCAAACATTTTATTGCTTTGGGCCAACTTACGACAAGAGATCTCTCTGAAGTTGTCAAAAGAAACGCTGTCACTACTAACGGTGATGCTGGCTCAAAGAGTGGTATTTTTAACCTCCTATGCATGTGAAAGCTAGACTGTGAATAAAGAATACTGAAGAACAATGAAGACCTTGAAGTAAGAACTGACCAAGAATATTGAATATACCATGAACTGCCAGGAGAAGGAACATGCATATATTTGTCCTGAAAGAAGTCCAGCCAGAATTCTCCTTACAATAGGGATTAGGAAACTTCCTATCATTGGTTTGGACAGGTTATCAAGAGGACCCTGGCTGGGACAGACAATAAATAATTGTGTTAGTCCAGGTACACTAGAAGAACAAATTTCATAGGCACGCAGATGGATATAAAGGAAAGGTTTATATACAAGAGGAATAAGACATTGAGAAAACACCCTAGTACAGTCCAGTTCAAAGTCATAAGTCCAATATTAATCCATATGCCCGAAATATGAATAGTAAATATAAATTTCACTAAGATAAACAAGAAAAACTTCTAAATATAATTCCCTTGGAAAGTAACTTGAACCTTCAGACACTATGCTTGACTATTTGCTTTCATGCCTCTACATGCTATTAATGTCTCCTTCCAACTCATGAGGTCACAGGTCAGTGGGTGCAGAATCCCAGCACTGGCAGGGCTCTCCACATGGCCCCTTGCTTCCAGGGTTCAGGGTCCATCAACAGCATCCCATGGTGGCAGAAGCAACTCATAGCTGGCAGAGGTCTCCATGTGGCCGTCCCAGTTTCAGAGGTCTGGCTCCATCAGGGCAAAGCCATGTGGTCTCTCCGCCATCTCCTCCAGCTTCTTGGATGCTGCCATTTTTTCTTATACATGATTCATTGTCTCTGAGCACTAACTCCCAACAACTGGGGAGATAGCTTCTCATCTTCATGAGGGAAATATCACCAGATTTCCCAGACGTATCAGAAAAAAGTCATGCCCACAAAGAGGCCTTATTGTCTACTCAGTGGCTATCTCCAGATTTACAGACCAGACTCTACCCCTACATCTCAATCATGAAATTAACATAAGCACATGAGTGCTCCACTAAGAAAGCACAGAGTCCATGAAAAACAAGAAAACTGTCCTCTAGCTGGCTGGACACAGTGGCCATGAGAACAGACTTTGAGGGCAAAGATGGTGAGGATGGTGTAGACCCAGTCCCATTCTGCTCTGTGGTCCAGAAGGTAACTGTGAGTGGGGGCTGACTGAAAAGCACCTCTAACAGAAGAATACTGAAAAATAAATTGAAATTATATGGATGGAAGAAAAAATGACTATTCTGAAAGTTCATACAAACCTAGAGATAATTATCATACTTTAAAAGGGCATTCTTGATAAAAATACTCTCTCCTTTTTCCAATAAATAATTTAGATTCAAATATAGCAAAAATATACTTGATTGGAAACAAACTTTAGAAGAGATTTCTTCTAAAGTTAAGAACACTATAATCACAAACCCAGAAAATAGAATATAATATTGGGGGTAATATGAATAGTAAATATAAATTTCACTAAGATAAACAAGAAAAACTTCTAAATATAATTCCCTTGGAAAGTAACTTGAACCTTCAGACACTATGCTTGACTATTTGCTTTCATGCCTCCACATGCTATTAATTATCTAAAAATATTCCACAGTAGACAGCCTCATTCACATGATATAAGGAGTGACGCTTTCCTCGATTTTCATCACTCATTTTCTATACATATCACTGTCTATAATGAAGACCTACAGGTAGCTTTCATCAGTCTTCTTGCAGCAAATGTGATTCTGGGACTTAGATCTTGTACTGAAATGGAGCAAATTTCAGGGGCACTCCTTGATATAATGAAAGCGTACCCTTTGCTCTTTTCTTCCTTAGCCCATCTCCTTTACCCTATCTGGAATACAGAAGTCATCTTGACCCTGATATAAAGGACTGTGGCAGAATAATAATATAGGAAAACCTGGGCCTTGATAACTACCAAGCAAAGGAAACGAACTCACTATCATTGAGTGAACACAAACTCATAATGATTCCTAAAAACAGAGTATAACTGCCCCTTTGGGTTTTTGAGATTTTAAATATTTATAGGAGTAGGCAACTTCATCTTTCTCCCATGAGGCAGCTGGTGGTTCAATCCACTGTTTCTGTGGTTTGTAGCTGTATGCATAATCCGCTATGTCTTAAGAGATTCTCAGAAAAGTATTTTATCTAACCCTAATAAAACCCATTGCAATTCAGTCAATCCTAACTGATAGTGCCCATTAGAACTGCTCCATAGTGTTTGGGAAGCATGCTGTCACATCTTTCTCCAATGGAATAACTGATGGGATTGAACTTGTCAACATTTTAATAAGAAGCTTGACCACTATAAAACCAATGATATAACAAGTCCTAAATATACTTAGTGAAAGGAAAAGTATATCTTATCTTAGCCAACTCATATTTATTTGGCGTCATCTGATGCTCATAGCTATCTCTCATGAAAACATGTATAAGACAAAGTACCATATCCTGCAGATGATGAGAATATATGAGAAGGACCTCAGATGCTTGTAGAAAGTGGAACTGAAAAAAAATGTGGAACTGAGATAATAGCATTTTTACATGAACTTACTGGGGCCTCCTCATATAAAATTCAGCCCTTACTTCTGATTGACTCCAACCAACTAAAGAAATAACACATACATTTTCACATGTAAGACATCTTTCATCTGTGGTCTGTAAGACATATGCAAACAGATTGCTATTGAGTACAGACAAGGAAAGAGTAACTTCTTAGAGCAACAAGGGAGAATATCACAGGCAAGACAGAAGAAATGTGGATAAGCAGAAGGTAGAGAAAAAGTGGAGCCCTGGTGGCACAGTTGTGAAAGTGCTTGGTCACTATACCCAACACCAGACATTCAAATCCATAGAAGAAAATGCGACAGTGTGATTCTGTTACATTTACAATCTTACAAAACATGGGGGCAGTTCTCCTCTGTTCTACAGGGTCACCAGGAGGGAGAACCAACTCCATGAAGATGAGTTGAGTTTTATTCCATTGGTTTATTGTTCAAAATGCCAATAGTAAAATGTTTGGGAACAAATTGAATGAGCATGAATCTTAAAATGATCTCTTGAGAGAATCAAAAGAGAACTTTGAAGAGCATTCTAACTGTTCTTCATCCAAGATGGATTTGTCCATTCTCCTGACCATCCACAGCACTCTCTAAAGTCTTTGCTAATACCATCATTCCAGTGCTAACTAAACCAAACTCACAGCCATCTGCTCAATGCTAACCTAGCACAGAGCAGAACTGCACCTGGGAGCTTCTGAGACTGTGACTCTTTAAGGGAGTAGAAAAAGTCCCATTTTTCTCCCCTAGAGAAAGATGATGGTGGTTTCAAAAGGCTGATCTTGTGTGTCAAAGTCCAATGTTTAGCCATTGAACCACTTAGGCTCCAATTCAAATGCTAGTTTGGGTAAATACAAAAGAAAAAAAGCAATTTGGTCAACTTGATCATGATTGCTTCTGAAGAGTAATGTCAGGCTAACAACTGTGGATCTTAATTCTTAGAAAAGTGCATTTCTTTAAAAATTTTCCCTAAAAACCTAACTGTGTAAATGTTAGGAGATGCTAACCCAGAAGTCAATGAATAGTGAGGAGGTAATGTACCTTTCTCCAACTGGGTAAGTTTAAAAACAAGAGCGATGGTATTAAGTGGATGAAACATTGGAGAAAAACAAACTTTCAAATTTGACAATTGAATGTGAAATGGAAAGAATATACATAAGGATTTGTTTTTAAGCACATTTTAATTGCGGATGGCAGCTCAAAGTTTCGTCCATTAGGGGCTGAGCCCCAGTGGCGTAGTGGTTGTGCGCAGGACTGCGGCCCACTGGGATGGAGGTTCAATTCCAGCTCCATGGAGCAAAGGCAGGACCTCTTGTTCCCACCACCTAGGGCAGTGATATCCAAAAAACAAAAACAAAAACAAAAAAACAAAAAGTTTCGTCCATTAACTGAAGAAGCGCTATTAGAAGCAGAAATCAATTGGATGGAATTGATATGATAAATACTACTGTAGGTGATCTGTTTGAGATGCTGGAAGGTGGGAATACTTATCAAACCATTTAGAAATATGAACTCCAAATGGGAGAAGTTGGTGCTTAAGATTCTGATTCCAACTGTATAAAGTATTTCAAATTGGTGAGAGAAAATGAGAAGAAAGAAAAGAGAGCACACATAGGATTTGGGGACATTCCTCATTCATAAGTGGGGAGAAAAAAGAGACTAGCCAAGGGGCTTCCTCACTAACTGTGGAGGATCCAGAAGGCAGGAAGAGAAAACTTTTTGAAACAAACATGGGAGTGATTTGTGTAAACTGCTCTTGAGATGGCAGAAGGAGGGAGCGAGAGTAAAAGCCCTCACCTGGCTTAAAAATGAGAAGATTATTTAATATGTGGTGTGGAAATGCTTCCCAAATGGGCAAAAGCAATATTTCAGAGAGTAGAGACTATGTAGTACAAAAATCAAAAAGTATGTATAATTCACTGAATTTCAACATACAGTGAGGTATTAGGGGGTGTGTATCTATCCTTAAATACCTACTAGATCTATCAGAGAAGTATCATGTATTGCTCAATTTCTACTTTCTCTTTTCGACAGTAATTTTTCTATTATTTATGGAAAGAATGCACAGCAAGAGACACATGAATACAAAGTTCTGCAGCTGTGTGGCACGCATCACAGTCTGTGAGCTGTGGAACCACCTCATCCTCTCTGGGAACCCCTCATCCCATCGACATAAACCGACTGCTTCAGATGTGCTTGTTGTATTTGGCATGTTGACTCTATACAGAGATCTAGAAAGACCACAAGGTTCAAGGGATATTTTTAAATGTCTTATCCTTTAAAAACTATTTAATTAAAAAAACTATTTAATTGACATACAATTCACATCTCATATAGTTTAATCATTTAATCATATCAGAAGAATTGTACAATCATCATCACAATCAATTTTGAAACATTGTCTCCTCATATGCCTTATTGTTAGCTGCCCATTTGTCACGGTCTTTCCCTGCCATGCTCCTATATTACAGTCTCTGTAGATTTGCCAGTCCTATACTGCATATACAAAAAAATCATAAAAATATAAACAGGAAGCTGATCAAGTTAGCAACAACAATGACAAACAAAAATGAGGACACCCTCAATTGAAGAGAAACTTGAAAATGTTAAATACTGAAACATTTTTAAAATGTGTCAAAAGGGAGATCAAATTAAAAAGTATTATAGTTTAACCTAACTACATCTAGTGTAATTGACTTTATAATGCTCTCTGATAGCAAAGGTAATCACATACCTGGACTATGATCAGAAGCTATTCACCAGAGGCTTAATTCTCATGGGGTCCAGCAAATTGATTTTCGGCATCTGCTGTCATCCATACACTTCTGCAAGCCAGATGTTCAGAATTTAAGCTCTGATACCATTTCCTCCTTTGGATTGGGATTGTATTATTTATAAACTTGGATCACAAAGTGTGCTTGTTCCACGTGAATTTAGTTGATGTCTCATTTGGATTCGTTGCTCAGCTTTTCTCTCTCTCTCTCTCTCTCTCTCTCTCTCTCTCTCTCTCTTTCTCTCTCTCTCTTAAATGAAATTATGCAACAATTTTGTTGCTTCTTAAGACAAGCTTTTAAGACCTCAGATCTTAAAAGATCACATCTTAAGATCACATCTGGTTTCATCACAATATATTGTTACAACAAGTACCCATTTCTTCAGTGATCTCTTCCTGAAGGCAAGAATGGAGTCCTCTGTGTCATAATAACTAATTGTTTTGGCGATAGGGTTGTTATTAAGTGAGAGTCCTAAATCTATTACATATCTATGGTTGTATATGTCTCTGGTTCACTTGAGAGACATTATTATCATTTTATAATAGAAACCATTATCAATCATCCACCTGGGGCATAGGTGAGTCTATTGATAGTCTCATTAATTTAGCCAATGTCATGGAATTTAAAACACTGCTGAAAAGAAGAACTTTATATGTGTGTGGGCTGGCTTTTCAGACTGCAATACATGAATTGTTGACTTGTACAGATTAACAATTCACAGAAACTATTTACAAAAACAAAGAGGTTTACTGACAGGGCAAAAGTTTCAATAGCACACTCATTCACTAGGCAAAGCCATGCTTCTCAGATCAATACATATTAT
This sequence comes from Nesogale talazaci, assembly GCA_004026705.1. Lineage (NCBI taxonomy): Eukaryota > Metazoa > Chordata > Mammalia > Afrosoricida > Tenrecidae > Nesogale > Nesogale talazaci. The sequence goes on from PVJH01000604.1 coordinate 149,178, forward strand.
AAGAAAATAAGTGGACTGAGTCCCAGTGGCGTAAGTGGTTGAGTACGGGACTGTGGCCCATGGGCTTAGTGGTTCAAATACAGCGGCGGCTCTCAGAAGCAGCCCTGGGTAGCACCCATGACCACCGGAGGCAGTGATGTCCACAAAAAAAAGAGAAAGAAAATAAGGAGAGCATCAAAATAGTAAATATATGGTAGTCCTGGGCCTCCATCATTGGGCACCTGAAAGCAAGAGATCTGAACCAACGTCCAATGATCAATAACTCCATAACCTTGGTATAGCAGTCACCTGCTTCATGTCACACCAGTGCATCTCAGCCCTAAGTCCAAGAGAGCATATCAGTTCCTAAAAACTCCTACAGGTGAATTAGAGATTGGTCCTAGTTCATTTAGTGACGCATTCTATATGGACTTCCTTCTTTGAAGGAAGTAGTGCACCTGTAAAAGACAGGATTAAGTCACCATAGTTTATAGCACAAGGCCTGGACCACCTAGGGCTACACAGAAATGAGGTCAGAGTGTCCACTTGGAAACATAGCAGCAGGTATATTCTCCTCTTGAGTTCTATGGAAGTGTTGTTAAAGTTTGTTTATTTCTTTCCATATGGGACATTGCTTCACCCACTTTACTCTCTGACAAAAGTATAATTGCCCTTTCTGACACATAAATGAACCCTCCTCATACCTTGACCGAATTTCCAGTAAGGCTCACTTTTCATTCTTGTAGGCATATATATTGATCTGGGGTGACCTTAATGCAATGTTGTGTGGTAGCAACCGAATACTCTTCTCCCTATCTCTTCATCTTGACAATATGATCTCTTTGGATATGAAGTCTCCTCTGTCAAAGGGACCCTTTGTACATTTTAAGATATACATATCAAGGGGATTATAGGTAGTTCATGCACACTAGATGGGATCTTTATCTCATTCCTCCAGATTATATTACATGATTTCGAAGCAGAATCCTATTTTCTTCTTGGTGTTTACCTTTATAGTAGTGAACTCATATAATACTTTTCCTTTTGCAATCGACTAACTTTACCCAGCATAATGATATCTAGATCTTGTGGGAATTGAAAACCATGTTATGGTTTCACCAATTGTTTAGTTTATGTATATGTACCATAGTTTCTTTATCCATTCTGCTACTGATAGGCATTAGGGCTAGTACCAGCTTATTGCTATTGTGAACTGTTCTGTAATGAACATGGAAAAGCATATATCTGCTCCTGTTATCTTCATTACTTCTTTGGAGCATATCCCCAGCAAAGCTATTGCTGGATCATATGGTATTTTGATTCCCCGTTGTAACAGATAGCATCATATCACTTCCCACAATGGTTGTATGACTGCACAGAATTACAAGCCCACCAACCATGTATACACATTCTAATCTCTCTGCAGACTCTCCAGCATTTGTTGCTCTCTGCTCTTGAATTAGGCTGTCACTGTGGGAGAAAAGGTGCCTTGTAATTGTTTTGATTTGTATCTCTAGGATAGCTAGTGACCATGAACATTCCCTTATATGCTGGTCAGCCTTTCAAGTGTCATCCTTTGTGAATTTTCTATTCATGTCCTTTGTTCACCTTTCAATTGGATTGTTTTTTTTTTCCATAGTGAAGTGTTTTGGAATTCTATAGATTTTAGTCATCAGTCTTGTGTCACTGCTATTGCTTTTTTCCCAGCTTTTGTGGCATGGTAGCAGGCTGGTCGACATTGACGGTGTCCTCATGATTCTCTGACGTGCTGCCCTGTCACGACATGATGGTGGCATGCAGGAGATGGGCTGGGCTCACCTATATCTGCTACTTGCAAACCTGTGCAACAGTTGTTAGGGAACCCTTGAAGTCTGAATTCAAATCCCATGCTGAGAAAATGTCCAGTCACAGCATGAAGATCATGAAAGTGAAGGACTAATCTACTCCGACTGAGGCTTGAAACGCCACCTGGCCAAGGTGAAGATGTGTGGATGCAACCTGTGGCAAATTGAAAATGATCTCTCTAGGGGCATGAAGCTTGTGGAGAGCTGTCTTGGTAAAAGATGGACAGTGATGCCCCAAAACGGAAGGGTGGCTAACTGAGAAAAAAAAAATCCTTCCTCCTGCCCCCAATCTATATCCCCTTGTTTTACTCTCTTGATGTATGTAAGTGTTTTATCGTTAATGGATCCATGTCACCTATTTTTATCTATCACTACAAGTACTTCCTTTATTATATTTAGGAGTCTGTTTATGCCCTTCAGTAAGGGTCTTAAGTTTAACCTAATTTTCTCATGGATGATTCTTTTAGCTCTTAAGCTTACATTAAAACTAATCCTTCTTGAGTTCATTTTCATACAAAGGTTGAGTTGTGCATCTTGCTTCATTCTTCTGCAGATGGAGATCCAATTTTTTCAGCATTATTTGTTGAAGAGGATATGAGGCCCCCACTTATCACAATGCAATAGTTTCAGGGATCTATCTAGTCTTCATAGTGCCAGAAATTCTGGTTGCCAGAACTTGAATTCTATTATGCAGTTTTATTCTTTAGATCATTATTCTTCCATAAAATCTCTAATCCAATCTTTCATTCAGGATAGGGGGTTGCTGGGTAGTTTGTCTGGTCCTCTGACAAGGAGGGCATATCTTCCTCGAGACAACTAGCCACACATTGCATTGCCTTCTCAACATCTTCACTCATCTTCCCTTGTATGCCCAAGTGAACAAAGACAAATTGTTGTGCCCTGGATGACAGCTTGAGACCCCATGCTACATAACATACCAGGAGGTTAAGGAGACACACAAAACATGCTTTTAGGATAATTAAATGGGATACTCCATGAAATCAGCACCCTAAACCTACAACTCAGGGAAGCAAATATCATGAATTGCTTAATTGTACATAACTTGTTTCAGAAGTGACTTTTTCCTCTTCTGTTGCAAATATATTTATCACTTAACTTTTTACCAATCAGTATTTTAAAAGTGTATAAACTATTGACAGCAATTGCATTAATTGGTTAGGCAATTCTATCCTTAATCAGTGTGACTTTTCTCTTTTTATTTAAGCAATTCAGACTTCTCTTGAATGTCTCTTAATTGTTTGTTGAATTTCAGTCTGAAAAAGTTGGTAAACATTTCAATTTCTTCATATTTGGCATTAAGGGCTGGGGCATTATTTTGAATTATAGTCAAATTACATCCTATAACTAACAGCATTGTATTTCAGAAGAGATCCTAAAATGTCCTTTTTGAGGATGAAAATAATTCCTGTTCCAGTTGTCATTCCTGGCCCAGCAGACCACATTATTTCTGATTCAAAAGGACCAATATCAAGCACTCCTACTTCATGAATGCCTAGGCTATCAAAAATTATATATTATAAACTAATTTTTACAACTTTTAGTTGTCCAAAATGTGTACTTCATATATCCCACATTGCATTATTTATGGATATTTCCAATTATTTCTTCTCTATTTGTGTAACCTCACAGCAGCAGATGAACAGCCTAAAGTCTGCTCCATTTGCTTCATGAAGGTCACCTCTTTGAGGTAACTCTTCCTTCTGGAAGGGCTCTTCTTCTAGCACTGTATCAAACATTCAACATGCATGTTTTCAGTGACATCTTCTTTTTTCCTTCCCAAAATAATGACTCCAGCTGCTTCTTCCCTGGTCTGACTTAGAATGGAAGCCTCCCTGAAACTTATTCATGGTGGGTAACCCCACTGGCATTGCAGGGGTCCTCAAACTATGGCCCACAGGCCATATGTGGCTCACTGAGGAAATTTATCTGGTGCGTTGGGTGTTTTTGCCACCACCGCTGTCCTGCTTAGCAGCCAATTCATCCCCAGGCCTGCTGTGAGTTTGCTCATAGTTTTTTTTTTTTTAATCAGGCCCTCCAGCAGTGTGAGGGACAGTGAACTGGCCCCATGCTTAAAAAGTTTGAGGACCCCTGCGTATGGCTTAGCTTTTGTGATGGCTTTGGATTAGGTGAGTGCACTATGTCAGTGTGATTGATACCTGATGACAGCTCCTTGAGAGTGTGACCTTTGATGTAAGAGAGAGAGAGAGAGAGAGAGAGAGAGAGAGAGCAGAGTTCAAGTTCTCATTGGCCCTTTGCCTCTGCTAGAGATGAATCTTTACCTAGTTCCTCAATTTCCTGTCTGTCCTGGAAGCGAGTGTACTACCCCTGTGGATTCATTCAGCCCATTCAGAATTCATTATTACCTCTGCACCCTTCAGCCCAACTCCCACAGCCCACCCCCATCCCTGCTGTCTCTGTCCATTCATCCTGCTCTCCGTTGGTTTCCATGAGTTAAGAGAAGCCCAGCTTGAACATTTCTACAACTGTATAAACACTTTCTGATATAAATCTCTTTTTATAAACAACACAGACAAGCGTCACTGGTTTTGTTTCTCTAGAGGAACCAGTCTAACACAGCTTCCAATGTTATCATAACAGTATAACAAGCTCACAGGTAAGAATGAGCATGACATATATTTATTATTACTTTCAAAGCCAACACATATATCCTTGCACCCAAGTTTACTCTCCTATAACCAGTAGACTAACAGTTCTCTTTTAACTTTACTTGCCTCAGAGAATAGATTCCAGTTTTAGGAACTTACTTTTTTTTATATACTACCGCACTCTATGCTTATCTCTTTTGGGCAAACCCATTTCAATATTAAACACTTTCAACAAGCAATAAGTTAGAAATCAGTTTAGTATTTTTAATCTGAAAGAATACATCTTACACAAAGCACAGTGAAAAGAATTGGTAATGATGAGTCCCAATGGGGAGTGACCTAGGTAGAACATGAGTTTTACAGATGCCAAACTCTTCAGGCGATTGTTGAGCAGTTCAATAGTTCAACACACACCCCTGAAGCATAGTCAAAATGGGTGGGGGTGGGGCATAATGTTTAGCTGATTTCTCTGATGGAGACATAATAAAACTCCTTTAGTTACCTTGCTTGAATCAGAATTTTTTATGCTTGTTTCTGAGCAATTCAAAAAGACCAATGACCAAATACGATCACTCCAACATATTTATAGATAGTCAGAAGGGAATGGAGAATTCTCCTATGGTCTAGGCAAAGTCTGTAATTGAAAGTGAGTTCATTAATTTTGGAGTTAGCAAGATACTGACATTTTTCCAAGTCATCGTCAGCAATCTTGAAGTGTAGCATGCTTTATGTTTTGCTGTGACATTTGTGTGATACTGTTTTATCATTAGATAAAGAGACTACTTAAGTAGGCAAAGTACAGGGTAAATGATGTGCAATTTCAATCTTTTGGAATGAGAGATTCACACATTCAGAATTTGAAATGATTCTCTGTTCGAATACAATTCTCTCTATTGTGACTCCTTCCAACAATCAGAACTGAAAACTTCTCTTTTAAGCTTCCACGTCTCAAAAAGAACTAAAATATCTTGAACTAAAATAATGTGTTTAGAGTTGCTTTTGCTTCCCTACTGCTGGTCCTTGAGAACAGAAATTTTCCCTCTTAAGTCCATTTCTTAACTTCCTTTTTTAGACAATTGCATCCATTCTCCATGGCTTCAATAGACATCTAGGAACCAACAATTTCTTATTTTATGTACATTTCTAATTTCTCATTTGTGTTTGAAGGGGGTATTTATAAATGCCTAGTCAGCATCTCAAATCAACCGACAAAAGCCCCGCAAACTCAACAGTCAAAACAATTGAAATTATGATCTTCTCTCCATAGACGTATTTATTCACCACTTTCCCTTAACTTTGAACACCCTTCCTTACTAGTTCTTCTTCAGGCCTCAATCCTTTTATGACTCATGGGAGCTTCAGTGTCCATTTAAATGCTCTGCTTCTGGGGGGTTGTGAAAAATTGCTACCCTACTTTTCTTGTATCTTTCCATGTGATTGGCACCTATAAAACTACATGAATCTGATGAAATTAACTTCACCTCATCTACTCCAGCGCCAGAGCCACTTGAAGACATATGTGTCCTGTTAAAATCCACAATATCTCTCACCATGTTTTCTACATTTAAAATGTCCTTCATGGTAGAAAATATGTAGTTTCAACAAACATATTCAAAGCTGAACACAATGTAGTCTTAAAAACATTAAGTCCTGTTGATGCTACTTCCCAAATCACTGTTAACTCCATCTGTCCTCTCCATTTCCCTTGAGAACCTACCAATCCCTGAAAGGAATGTTAAGAAGTCCTTTAACTAATTTACCTGTAGTGATAAGTACCTCATATCAGTTCATTTTCCTTAGTGTAACTGGAGTAGTCATTTTAGAAAACAGGATTATACATTTACTCTCTACTGAACACCTTCAGTGATATAAAGAACACAGTCAATGACCCATAGTAAGTCCTTCTGGGTTCTTCACAAGTGGTTGGCCAATCATCTAGCTTCAAAGTTGGCAGTTGAAACCCACAAAACACACTGTGGAAGACAGGCTTAGAAAACTACTTCTGGAAAGAATACAGCCTAGAAAACGTATGGAGCATTCTCAGCTGTCAAATATGTGTTGGCCATGAGGTCGAGGTTGATTTGCTAGCCACTAACTGCAACAGGCTATGCCCAGAGTTTAAGAGAGAAAGGTAATGTGAGCAGTTAGTATGGAGGGCATTGGAAGAGTTGACTATAAAGGCATAGAAGGCGAGTCATATGCTATGCCTATGAAGACATAGCAATGATAAGCAGCCACACGGGGGCATCAAAGGAAGAAAACAAGACTGAAACAGGTGCTGGAGTTGAAAAGTGAGAATGGAACCAAGGAGGGGGAGCTTCCAGAGGAGAAATTGCAGCTGCTGAACGTGTCACTCAAAACCCTCCTTCCCGCCTGCCAAACTCTCCTACTGACTCAACCGAACTGAATACTACTGGGAGGAGTACATGTGCGGAAAAGGTTTGCAAAAATAGACAGGTGGGTTTGAAACTAGCAAGAGACCAAGCAAGGAATAAATCTGAGAGAAAACAGGCAAATGACTAGATAAACCACAGGAGAGTTTTTTTTTTAATGATTTAATAGAACACTTCCACAAAAAGAACTGTTCCCATCTGACGACACTACTTTAGACCAACCTGGGAATTTACAAGGAATTGAATTTCATATGTGGTGCTTTACAAGGACATCTCAAGTGTTAAAGTATGTAGAGAAAAGAGAATGAACTGGAAAGGAGAAAGCCTTGCTGTGAAGATAATTTCACAATATTAAAGAAAAATATAATGGAGCAAGGGAGTCCTTCTGGCACGCGGGTCAAGTTAACTGGCTGTTAACCATAAGGTGAGTGGTTCAAACCCGCCAACTGCTCCCTGGGACGGCAGGTTTTGTAGTTTCCTCTTATGAAGGTGACAGCATAGGAAACGGTGCAGAGCAGATATGTGACACACGAGCTCATTAGAAGTCAAAATTGCCTGGACACAACAATGATGGAGTGAGAGAGGAAAGTCGATCATTTCATTTTCTCTCCACCCTACAAATAAAGCATTGCTGTTGCTAAATTGGTAAATACATTGTATAAAAATTTCATGTATATCCTAAATACACACACACACACATATATATATAAAGAAGTATGCATCCTGCTTTTAGAAAATGTGAAGCATAGTGTTACAAATTTTTGTTGTATTTCTCTTTGAAAATGTATGTCATCTTCCCACATTGCATATATAATTTTATCTTGTTGCTTTTAATAACATCAGTGTATTCGACCACATGTTCAAGACATAATTAATTTAAGAGATCCCCCACCTAGGATCATTTAAAATATTTTTAATTTTTCTCTGCAATAACCATGGTTGGAAATAATATCCTTATACAGATGACTGCAAAGTAAACTTCTAAAAGTGGAATTGGTAAGGCAAAGGGTGACAAATTGGAAATATAAATATATATTACTGAAAAGTATTTCCAAAGTTTGTAGCTACATTCTCATCACGAATGAATGAAAAGTACTTAAACATGGTTGTTCTTGTTTCCACCTTGGTGGGAGCCACTGAGTCAACTCTAAACTATAAAGATTCTAGAACATCTAAAATAAATTACTTTTAAACCTTAAATTAGGCAAGGCATTCTTATATACAACACCAAACTAAATGAAACATAAATAAAATATTAAGAAATGGTCTTTGTTTGACCATTTCAGAGTAACATTCAGAGTAACAATCTCTGAAAGGTTCACGAGAGGAACACTAAGGCTGGGGAGGTGGACACACCTGCAGATAATCTAACATCTGAGATCACAAGAGTGGCATTTGTCTGAGGATCATGTTCAGAAGAGTTAGGAAAGAAGGAAGAATGAAAATAAGAAATATAGGGAGAAGTTGGTAATGGTACATCAATGAGTCATGGTATATTGAGGAATGAATAAGAAAAAACAAAATGTGTGTATTCATAATAAAGAGTTAAAAAAGACAGTGTCAAGTAAATGATACAAGAAGATACTGCAATTAAATATTTCGAAAACACATATTTGATCAAATATTTGTATTGAAATGTGCCATAAAAGAAATAAAATAATTGAATCAATTTTTAAAAATAGACTGTGTTAGTCTGGGTTGACAAGAGAAACCAATTCAGACTAACATATAGACTAACTATGCTTACTATCCAAAAGTAGAAATTACCCTTAATTTTACTATATAGAGAAAATTCCTGTTAAATAAAAATTGCCATGCCACTGTATGGTTTTATGAAGGAAAGGAGATTGAAGAAGAATGGGGGATCATACTTTTGCCTCCTTATAAATGCCCAGCAGGGCATAGCACTGCTGGAAGCTTCAACTCAAAGCTTCAGCATTCAACTCAAGCTCAACTTAAGCTCAGCAAAACTACCTCCCTAAATTAAGGGTCCAGAAGCACCCCAGTCCCTAAGTCAGGCTCTGGCATAAAAACAGCTCTACTTGTCCAGTGGGTTAGGAAGGCCATCTGCCCATTTCATGCTTTGGCTCCTGGTCCTGTTGCTGTTGCTCTGATGGAGCTGTCATCTGGTTCATAGAGGTTAAAGGCACAGGTAACTTAGAGGACACACTCAAATCCAGGTAATGAGATCCCCTCCTCCTGCTTTTCCCAGGACTCATTTTATACACAGCAGGAGGTTTGCAATTCCTCATAGGTGAATCCTATCAGTATTTCCCCTTTTGTTCTCACCACACGCCAGCAGGAAATGGTCCTTTGGTGAGAGTTGGCTAGATGAGTTACATTAAATTGTTCACTACCCTGCAAAGCCATCCTTTTAAGGTAACTCTAAGTGGATTCAAACTTCCAAACTTTTTCTTAGCCATGAGCTTGTTAAATTTTTGTAACACAAAGAGACAATAAAAACACAGTTTATTGTTTGCAGCATCTTAAAAATGGCTAACAACTTTCTGAAGTGAAAGTAGCACCTCGTAACATTCACATTTCATAAAGTCAGAAGCTGAAGCTCAGAAAGTTCTCTTCAAGTCACTACAGTTCAACAGACAGGTCTGAGGGTCTGGAGACTCAATGTTTATTCTGCGTTCAGAGAAATACACACGCCTTGTTTGGTCATGCTACTTTCTCATGATGGGACAGTGAGGCCAATCTCAGGGACTCTCTGCTGTTTTATTAAAAGAAAACTCTAGCAGAGCGGTCATGATAGAAGGTAGTAATGGAAGGAAAATAGACTTTGGGGGCACCTTCTTACATTTTATTTCATATTGACACATGAACTAAAGAACAAAGATATATAATCATCGTGGCTATGCGAGTAGTAGTGGGGAAGGAAATGACTCTAAGTTATTTGAGGCATATTTTATAGCATTAGTTTCCCTTTGGCTTCTAGACGCTGCTTAAAATAAAAGACCAAATTTCATACATATAATCAGGCCATTTTATTGTGAATATATCTTTTCAAATATGGTTTATGCATAAATTCAAAGACAAGGATTCTTACTGATAAGGAAAAAAATATTTTCCAAAAATATCATGTAGGAATATGCAGTAGTATTCTCATAGCTTTTCATCTGCTATTCCAGAAATGTTACCTGTGACACGAAAGAAAATTTAACAATGGAAGTTGAAGAAAAAGCTGGGGTATAAATAAAAATGGAAATGGCCAGCATATAGGCCATTATCAGTAATTCAGATGAAAGCTTAAGCATTTCAAATGTCCTGGAGACTTCAACTGCTCTAATAAAATGGAAATGCTCCCAGACACACCGGCTTAGAGAGATTACAGCAAGGTTTATATAGATGCAAAAGCATTTTAGTTTTAGAGGCTAGAATGGGAGTCTAAATCAGATGAGACTAATAGCAAGTGTGTCACTACTAAGACATAGACACTAAGGATCTTTCACAATCAAGAGGTTGGCTCTGCAGCCCTGCACTGAGAGAAACAGCTGTTTGAGGGTTTGCAAGGTGAGATCATGTACTAGGGGCAGAAATCATTTTGAATGGTGCCGCCTTCAGCAGACACTCTTACAGTTCTAAGACTATATTTGGTGACAAGTGCAATGTCCACACAGGTCCATTACATTAATTCTCACAGAGAGATACGTCCCTGAGTGAATACCCTGCATGGTAAACTTTACAACAAGGAATTGAAGTTCAAGATGTTATTGAAAGGGAATGTTCAGCCATAAAAGACTTTGGGTTTTTCAGTCAAAGAATTTCTTTTTGAAATGCACTTCTTTGGCCAAACTTCATCCAGACTATCAATAAGACTGGGACTAACGTAGTCTACAAAAAGAGCTGACGTAAGGCTGAGCCCTGGTGGCGTAATGGTTGTGCGCAGGACTGCAGCCCACTTGGATGGAGGTTCGATTCCAGCTCCACGGAGCAAAGGCTGGACCTCCTACTCCCACCACTGAGGGCAGTGATGCCCCCCCCCCAAAAAAAAAAGAGCTGATGTTACTCAATTCATCTAAGTACAGACACCAGTGGCTCTCACTTGTCCATCATTCTACACCTATGTGTTCAGACTTTTGACTTACAGGACAACGTCAGGTTCTGAACTGCTTAAAGATCAGAAAAAGTGATAGCTTACATAGACCCAATCTAAGGATAAAGTCACTGGACACAATGGCAATCAGTCCTAAAGGATATCAAGTTGTGAAGGACTGCAAGGGAGTGACAAGACTTTGGGACTCTTCTCAAGACCCTCCTTAACACAAGAATACTTTGTTCTAATAACCTGACACTGTTTGATACTCACTTTCCTGACATCATCACTAAAGACAAAATGAGTGCATAAGTGTGGTGAAGAAAGTAGATGGTATCCAGCTATGAAAAGATGTAGCATCTAACACATTAAAGGTTTAAAGTTAAACAAGCTATCTTCCTATAGGGAAGCAACTAAGCCTACAGGAAAGAAGCACACCAGCCTGTGTGATCGTGAGGCATCAATGGGAGCCAGTATCAAGTATCAAAAGATCCAAAACATAAATTATAGCCATGTGAAATAGGGGTGGGGGTTGGAGGGGAGACCCAAAGCTCATCTTTAGATGACTGGACAACCCCCCACAGAGAGGTTATAACAAGGAAGGAATGATTCAACCAGAATGCAATATAACAGCAATGAAACACCTCATTCCTTTAGTTCTTGAATGCTTCCTTCCCACACTATCATTGCTTAGTTCTACTTTACAAATCCACGTAGACCAGTGTACACACATTGATTCAGATAAGAGCTCTCACCACATGGAATTCAGGACCAGAACAGTAGTGATGGCAGTGATATTATGAGGTCAGGGATACTGTGGGAATGGAGGGTGGTGATGGAACAGGGAGAAATGGGGAACCCACCACAGGGTTGGATATGTAATGCCCAGCCCACCTCTGTTATTCTGGCTAGATAACAGAAAGGTGGATGAAAAGAGACAACAGTCAGTGTAAGACAGACATGCAAAAACAGTAATAATATATAATTGATCAAGGATTCACAAGGGTGGGAAAGTGGAGGTGAGGGGAGGGGGAGAGAAACTGATACCAAGAACTCAAGAAGATGGAAATAGTTTTGGAAATGTTGATGGCGACATATGTACAAGTGTGCTCAATACTACTGAATGATGGATTGTTATAAGATTGGAAAGAGCTTCCCCCACAACAAAATGATTATTTTTAAAGGGGGTTCTTCACTTGATGCCAGTAGGAACAATGAGGAATCCAAACAGACAGGGGCCCTGGTGACTTAGTGGTTACGAGATGGACCATGATCAAAAGATCATAGTTCAAAATCATCAGCTGCTCTGCAGGAGACAGATGGGGCTTCCCGCCTATCGAAAGAGCTACAGGCTGGGAAATCACAGGCGCAGGCTTACCCTGTCACACAGGGTGGCTATGAGTGGGCATCAATTTCATGGCAGTGAGTTTGTTTCATGGTTTAGTTTTCTGGTACAAGTTCTGGGCTCTTTAAAATGGAAATGTGATGGTTTGGGGGTGGTTGATTGATTTTGACATGGCTTCCTGGAACTGTGGAGAGATCATGCTAGTTCCAGACAAACAGATCTTCTTTGGGATGATCCTGCTATCTGTGTGGTCACCCAAGTCTGATTTTCTATTGCTGGTTCCACTGATGTCTGTTTTAACATTATGCCCTCTCTCCTCCTCTTCCAGCCTCTGTACTTGGACTCTGATCCGAGTAGCCAAGCTCTGCCATTATTCTTCCACTTTCATCCTTATGTCCTTGTCCAGGTACTATTCAAACTCAAAAGACAAGAATTTGATTACAAGGTTTTAGGACTTGTTTTTTCGCTTGCCTGTATTTTACTTATGCTATTGCTTCCCAAAGGTGGTACCTACAGAAATGGAAATGATAGAAGTTGGTGCTAGAAATTCACTTAAATAAATATAAATCTACATAATTGAAATAGAAATTTGAGAGCCTACCTCCAAAAAAATAATGGGCAGAGCTCTGCTGGACAGAGCTTTTGTAGGAGCATTTTTCCTGTTAAGCAATCATCTCACAACCTGCTCTGAGTTCGTGCACTCAGTGGTGTCATCTAGGAATGGCCTCTCTTGTCACAATGAATGTTGCCTTCAAAGCAGCTTCGCTTGAACATGTTTTTTTGTACTGGTCAATTCAAGAGAACAGCATGAGGCTGTGAAATTTTGTTTCCTGATCTGAAAAATGCACCAGAAACTGTTGTGATGTTGAACACAGCTTACAAGGATAGTACTGTGGGAAAAACTCAAATGTGAGAGTGGTTTTGTCATCCCATACCAGGTGACAAGTCTATTGATGACAAACCTCATTCTGGACATAAGTGAAGTTCGTGAACAACAGAAATTGTCAACTCAGGCCAAACTGTTAATCAAGCTTCCTTATTAGAGGTTCTGAAATGATTGTATAGCAGTGTACGACAAAAAAGACCTGAGTTGTGGCAGACTGGGCACTGATTTTGCTACCACAACAATAAACCTGTGCAAGCAGCCATTTCAGTATGTCAGTTTGGGGCATAAAGCAACATGTCTCTATTGCTGCATGAATCTTACACAGTGGCTCCATGTGACTCTTTTTGTTTTCATGAATGAGGAGGGACATGAAAAGACAGCAGTTTAAGGTGAAGGGAAAAAAATGAAGAAGGTGCTGTCAGTCACTAAACAGATGAATTTGAAAAAGGTTTCCAAGAATGGAATCACTGAATTGATAAATGCATTAAGTTTAAAGGAAAGTGTTCTAAAGATAATAAAGTTGTTTTGTAAAAAAAAAAAAAATTGAAATACATTGGCTTTTGGAGGTGGGTGGGAAACCATGGTTTCTTGGGATTTCAAAAAAGTTTCTTGGAAATATATAATACATACACATGTACATATATATAAAATGGTTATATGCAAAAATAGTATCCTTCCCCATAATATTTTGCAATTAAAAGTCTGATGCTGCATTAAACTATACAGACTATAAACAATTCTGGTTTAGCTTTGAGTTTCTGAATAAACTACTGCAAAACTGACACATTCTAATGATAATACATCAAACTTATAAACACTCTCGTGCCATATATTTTATCAGAGTGAGTTCAACGCAACTAGTTCTGCCATGTGGCTCTTGTCGCAGTTATGCAATGAAACAGGAGAGCGCGAATCAGTCTGGAGGCACAGTGCTTTGGGAATGAAAGGGAAGGCGGCCATATGGGTATTTCCACCACCAAGCAATCACAATGTCCAGTGGGCCCTCCTGCTTTTGAAAGTTCTTGCCTCTATCTAACTCTCCTGCAGAGTTCCTCCTGTCTCAGGCTCACAGATTAATATTAACTTGCTGCAATGAGGCAGACTCTGCTTGTTAAGGGGAAACTATCTTGATCTGTTAACTTAATCATTAAAAGGTTTCCTAAAAGTCTATCTAACAATATTTCCCAAGTCATGTTCCATAGAATACTGGTATTCAGTGAGATGTAACAATGCATTTCACAGATCAAAGGGATCTCTAGTCAAACTACTCAGGGATATGCTGCAAACTTTACTTCTTATCATAAAGATGCTGAATTCAATTAACATATAAAAGGCTTTCAGAAAACCTGCATGAAAGAACCTTGTCTAACTTTGATAAACCCAATATTTCCCAAACTTTGCAATTACGATCTTGGATTTCTCATCTATTATCAATGAATATCACATGGGTCACATTTTGAAAAATGCTGTATTGTGTATGTGGCATATTTTACTCAGATGCATTCCTTTAAGAAAGAATCCATTTCCCCTTGGGATGAAACCCAATAAAATATTTAAAAGCATGAAGATAAATATTTCTAATTGAGGAAAAATTTTAGTATACTGAAATCAAAACCAAATTGTCCTTGAAACTTGAAATAAGATAGCTTGAGGGTCATCAGCCCATTAAAATTTATTTATGCAGAGATCACTTCTGTGACCTTGTTGAAGGTAAGAATGATATGGGTTGTATTCAAGTAAGTCAAGAATAGATGATTCCTATAGAATTAGACTGAATTATACTTCATCCTGAGAGCAAGACTATGAGTGGGTTGAACCCTGAAGTCCAAAAAGAAGGCCAACTATAATAAGGGTAAAAACTTAAATAGAAGCCAGGCAGGCTCAGCTACGAGAAAACAATAGATCAAATTTGCAGGTTCTTTTAAAAGTCAAGAACCTAGAACATTAGTCAAGGCTAGGGAAAAGGACAACAATACAGAAGTAAAGGTGCAAGAATCTACAGATCTACAATTTGGAGAGTAGGCATGAAGCACCAATGAAAGAGACTTTGCAGTGAATGTCAATTATTAGAAAACAAAAACACAGCCCTGATGAAAGAAAAATGTCATTTGGAGACATCCACGAAACATAGACAAGGGTTATCCTAATCTCACAGTTCTCTCTGTCAAGTGGCTCATCAAAATAGAGACAGAGAGAGACAAAAGAAATGAAAATAAAGCAACAGTAAAGGAAGGCAGCAATCATCCTAATGTTCCCCTTCATGTGGAAGGAGGAGGGTGTTACTTTGTTTTTACAGGTGAATTATCAATATGGGAGAAATAATCTTTGGTAATTTATAAACAGGATATTCTCAATTTACTTCCTCCCACTTACAAAATAATAACATATTATATGATAGAAATATGAGGGACCTTCAAATGTTTGTATAATGTGTATTATTAAAAATATATGCATGGACTTAAGGATATAATTGCCCCCAAAATAAATGTGGACAAACTCATTATAAAGTGTCAGGACACATTCTAGTCTGAGGAACTAAGAAAGATATGACATCCATTTGATAAAATTGTCAATCAGAGCAATATTGATTCTGCTGTAATTGAAGCAAAAGTCAACACCAAATTTTTGGCAAAGTTTGAGCAGGAGAAAAGTGGAGGAACCAGTGCTTATTAGAGAGTTTATAAAGCTAGTGCTTCAAAGAAATTATCAGTTACTGATTGATAGCACATTTTAAGAAAGGTGAAGATAATATGGAAGATGTAACTCTTGGTATAGATCATACATATAAAGAAAAAATTAATCCTATCATACCTTTACCGGAGAGGATCCATGATAAATATCCCCCCCCCCCAAAAAAAAAAATCAGCAGTTAGCTCAATTTACACAAGTCAGTTTCAAAAGCTGCATAAATTCTATGAGTATCAAACCTGTTATACTCAGACCGGAAACAGTCAAGAACAAAGCTGTCAATGAAAGTTTTAAACAAGTGGGTGCGAGATCCTGAAGTCTTGGAAGAATGTAAGCGGAAATGAACGATGTCTTCCCTAGCACGAGTTCAGGATTAAAGCCCATTCAAAGCAATGCTTACAAAGAGGCGGAAGCGGTCAACAAAAATGGTCCACTGAAACCAAAGGTCATGACAACCATTTGGGGGATGCTCAAGAGCTTTTGCTTGTTGACTGTCTGTAGGGCCAAAGGACGATAACATCTCTCTGGGACGTGATTGTTTTGAGAAAGGGAGCTGATGCTTTCGCAGGGAAAAAAAGTCCAGGAAAGCTTCACCATAGAGTCATTCTTCCTCATGCAATGCTCTCACTACACACTCCTTCCACCACAAAAAGGAAGTTATTCTCATGGAGGCAGGAGAAAAATCACCAGGCAGTCACCCAAGAGTCCTTATTTGACTTCTTCTGACCTCTTTTTGTTTCCTAATCTTAAAAAGTCTTTAAGGGGCATTCATTTGTCTTCAGTGGATAAGATAAACAAGACTCCATTACCATGTTTAAATGCTAAGACCTTCAGGAGCCACGATGGTCCTTTAGGGTAAGCTTTGGACAGCTAATTCCAAGGTAGGGGGTTCAAACTCGCAGTGCCTCCAGAGAAGGTGGAGGTGCTCTGCTCCCAGAAGGAGTTCTGGAGTCAGGAACCCTATGTAAGGTCACCATGACTCAGAATGGACTTGATGACAGTGGGTTTTGCTAAGTTCTCTAAAAATGGACCAAATGGCTGGTATCTTCGCTTACCAAAATATCTTCTTGGAGCTTATGTGGAGAAATAAAGATTGCATTTTTTATCTTTCAATTCTACTTCCTATGAACTTTTTAAAGTATCTTCATATGAATATTGATGAAAAAGATGACCTCCATGCTAAACATGCCCATCACATACCCATCCTAGTGAAACATCACAAATTAATACTTTACTATATTAAAATTATCAAATGAAAAATATCAATAAATGTGAGAGCTAATATTTGAATTAAATATGAGAGCTAATTTGTGCATTGGATAGAATATAGACTAGTAAGTATTAATCATATATTTTAAATGTACAACTAGTTCCATAAACATTAATAGATTATAATTTTGTATTTTGATATTTTATTTTAACATTAGTAGTTTATTTTTATTTTAGTCAAGGATTTCATCCTTTCTTTCTTTTTTTTGTGGCATCACTGCCCTGGTGGAAGTAGGAAGCCCAACCTTGCTTCTGGAGAGCTGTTGGTGGATTTCAACCATCAACCCTGTGGGCCACAGTCCTGCACACAACCACTGCACCACCAGGGCTCAGCCAAGGATTTATTTCTTATGCAGGTCATTATTAATATAAATTTAGAAAGTATATTACTCACCAGAAGTTGTAGAAGTTACTTTAGTGTCTTTGGTTCTCAATCATGGTTCTCATTCATGGGAGTTTTTAATGAAAACTTAAGCAAGGCTTGGAAGACCTGGGGCAAAGGACAATCAGGGAAGCTGATATCAAAGACTTCATTCTGAAGCACTGAAGAAGATGATGTTCTCAAGAGGAGCTGGGAAGTCACAGTGAATGTTTCCTCTTCCACACCTATGTGCCTGCGCTGCCTTTAGGAACTAAACACCTTTCCCTCACGTCTACAATCCCTCTCTTGTGGATGTTCTTCCCATCTTCAAACTCTCACCTGGAGCCACTCTATCTCACTGTGGCAGTCATGTGCTTATGTTAATTTTATGATTGAAAGGTAGGGGTGAAAAAAAAAAGGTAGGGGTGGAGTCTAGCCTGCTAATCTGGAGATAGCCATTGAGTAGCCAATGAGGCCTCTATGTGGGCATGGCTTTCTCCTGAGACTTCTGGGAAATCTCGCGATATTTCCCTTGTGAAGATGAGAAGCTATCTTCCCCAGTTGTTGGGAGTTAGTCTCAGAGATGATTAATCATGGAAAAGACAAGATGCAGCCTCTGAGAAGTTGGAGGAGCTGGCAGAGAGACCACATGGCTTTGGCCTGATGGAGCCAGACCTCTGAAGCTGGAGTGGCATGCTGTTGATGGACCCTGAGCCCTGGAAGCGAGAAGCCATGGGGAGAGCCCTGCCAGCACCGGGATTCTGCACCCACTGACCTGTGACTTCGCGAGTCGGAAGGAGACTTTATAGACTGATTTCAGGCATATGGGTTAATATCGGACTTAGGACTTTGAACTGGACTGGGCTCAATGTCCTGTTTCTCTTGTATATAAACCTTTTCCTTATACTTTTATGCATGTCTATGAAGTTTGTTCCTCTAGTCCCGGACTAACACACTCACCTTAGAAAAGGCTGGTGGTGTCACAGAGGTGAGAACAGTTCAGCACAATTAATTAAATGAAAATCTTTTTTTTTTTTGGTAGAAGGGGGAGGATAAAATAAGTTAAGTCTACAAAAGATTGGATCTGATAGGTCTTCACACAATTTCTGATCTCTTATGAAACAAGGTTAAGATTCTTAATCAATTTCATTTATAGATAATTGAGTCAACCATTGTCATAACAATACTAAAGAACTTCAAATGTTCAGGAGCTCACAAGAGCATACTTCTAAAGTCCTACTATGTGTTAGCAGATCAGCTGAGCTATCTCTGATAATCCAACCTAAACTTAGCTCCAAATAAAAGTTTTGATTTAAATATGTTCCATGGTGACTCATTTTTTAGGATCTGCCCCTGTAGAAAAGATAATGATCTTTTGTAGAAAAGATAATGGTCCCCTAAAGAAGTCTTTTTCTCTGACTCATAAACCTGGGAATGAGTTAGTTTATATGCAAAGGCCACCTATGATTGTCAGGTGACTTTAAGCTGCAGGACCATTAAAAGTGGAAGAAGGAAGCAGTAACCCAAAAAAGGAGAACAAGAAAGATGGTAAAATAAAATTTACTTGGTGTAATATTGTTGATATTGAACATCCAGCTGTAATTCAGAAGTGAAAGGATCTGGTTACCAACTAGAAGTTGGCAAAAACAAGGGCATGATTTTATCTCTCTAACCTCTAGAAGGAAGCATCTACAAATACTTGTCTGAGCACAGCCCAGTTGCCACCTTGATTTTAGCCCAGGGAGGCTTCCTCTTGCTATGAATCTGGGTGCTCTGCCATTGGCATGTCAAGTGCTTGCAAGCCCGTTTGGTGTGCACAGTTTTAAACAGACCTGTCAGACTAAGGGACTAGGAAGAAAGGCATGGTGAGCAACTTCCAAAATTAGCTAATTAGCTAACACCCTATAAATCACAACCAAATGTCGTCCAAGAAGGTACTTCCAAGTGGAAGGCATAATGGTGTACTCAAACATGCCAAAGATTGTAAGGTGAGTCAGCACCAGCCAATATTGTATTACATATATGTAATCATTGGGAGTCCAAGATGATTCAGCAACAGAAACAGCCATGGTAGTGTTCTTCCCCCTAGATAATTTAAAAAAATAGTCAATGTAAATCATTCTTGTCACTAAATGTAAAATAATTTACTTCAGTAATCGTGTTGTTGCTTTTGTTAGTGGCCATGACCTAGGTGCTGACCATGTGTGACCTGATGGACACTGCTTGGTCCTGCAGCATGCTCACAGCTGTTCCATGTCCGAGTCCATGTTCGCAGCTACTTTGTCAATCCAGCTCATTGAGAGGCTGCCTGACGTTTGCTGGCCCCACGTTACCAAGCATCACGCCCTTCCCCAGGGACTGGTGTCTCCTGACGGCCTATCTAATACGTGGAAGATGACGTCTTACTATCCTTGCCTCTAAATAGCACTCAACTTGTACTTCTTCCCTAACAGTTTGGTTTGTCCTTTTGACAGTCTATGGGAGTTAGAATATTTTTCTCCATCACTGCAATTCAGATGCGCCAATTCTTCTGTGATCTTCTTCAGTTAATGTCCAATTTTTACATACATTAGGGGTGATAGAGAATGCCATGGGGCAGGGAGAGAGAGAGAGAAAGAAAATATCCTGGTTTATGTCAGTCACACCTTTGCCTTCAGAGTAACATCCTTGCTTCCTTGTTTCTCATACCCTAAAGAGGTCTTGGATGCAGATTTACCCTGTGCATCCCATCGCTTGAGCTCTTGGATGCTGCCTCCATGAACATGGTGGAATCCTTGACAACTTCAATCTTTTCTCCCTTGATTGTGTTGTTGCCTCTGGGTTCAGTGGTGAGGCTGCTGTCCTCCTTCACATTGCGTTGTAATCCACGCTGAAGGTGGCAATCCTCGATCCTCGCCAGCAAGTGTTTCAAGACTTCTTCCCTTTCAGGAAGCAGGTAATGTTATCTGGAGAGTGCGGGTTGCAACATTCTTCTTCACATAATCCAGCTTCTCTCTACCCAAGCTTCACCCATCTCTTGATGACAGCGCAAGGCCCAGGGAAATGCTCAGTGCTCTCCAGGACTCAGCTTGAGCCTGTCATCTTGTCGCGTATGCTTAGCTCACCATCGTCATCACTCAGCAATTTCACCTGCTACAAGGAAAGTGTAGAGGGAATAGGCCTATGTCAGGGAATAGGAAATCATTTTCCATATTTCAGGAGAGAGATAAATACTTTCTAGTCACATGAGGAAAGAAGAAAGACTCAAGCAAGAGGATATTTACGTCAATGTTGTTACATCTTGCAAAGAGTACACATGAGAGAAAGTATAATAGACATATTATGGAACATGAGGCAATAGTCAAAGTAGTAAGCTAAATTTGCATATAGAAAACATGAATAGATCACAGAAACATATACTTAGTTGAGGGAAAAGACAGAAAAAGAACTGGAAACCCCATAGGACACTATCATTTATGCAAACTTAAATTTCACATTGTATACTCTCAAGAATCTTTGATTTCCTACTGTCTTTGCCCGTTAGTGAGTAGCTTCCACATTGCTGTGATGTTCAAAGTTAGGGCAGCAAAATTTCAATACCAGAAGCATCACTCATAATCCACCTAGGATTCAGTGGGGCTTTGACAGATGACAAAGAAAGGCCTAGCCCTCTAACTTTGAATTTTGATTTGTTTGCCCTCTGGTGGGAGTAGGAGGCCCAGCCTTGCTCCTGTAAAGCTGCTGCTGGATTTGAACCACCAACGCAGTCCCACCCACAACCACTATGCCACTGGGGCTCAGCCCCCTAACTTTGAATTTCACTTGCTGAAAACCCCATGTCTTTATTAGCAACAATAGACTATCATCTGATTGAGTATAGAAAAATTACCCCCTTTGTTGCAAGACATTCAAAGAGGCTGCCATAATGAACTACAGCTTGTCAGTGATCACCGTCATGACCCAAGTTCAGGCAATGTTCCATGTGAAGGAGATGTTCTGATGTCAATGAACAGTGCTATCATCATTATGGAGATAAATGCATAGCAGGTGCATTTGAAAAATAGGTATTACACCCACTAATGGATCCTTATGAGGGGAAAGTAATGAGTTGAGGGCATCTGACAAAGGGAGATCTCACAATATTATTTAAAAGAGAGGTGCTAACAGACAGATAATGACAATGATAATTCATAAACTGAGAAACACTGTAGAACTGGAGTCTGCACACCTGATCCTTAGGAAGCAGGGCGAAGAGGGGGTGGGCAGAGAGGGACCTAAAGGAAGAAGTGGACTCTTTGAAAGAGGAGAGCTAGTCAGAGAGGCAGAAAATAGCTTCATATAGAAGCTGAGTTTCTATATCATACTACTTTTCCCCATTAACTTCTGTATTTCAGGAGAGAGAGAAATACTTTCTGGTCTCATAATATCACGCTGTATATACAGAGGGAGCTAGAGATGGATTCTTTCCAGTATGACTTTTACAGCTATTTCATTTCTCTTCTTAACTGTTCTTCTTAAGTTTTCTCAGAGCTATTTGATCTCAAGGGTTAATTTTTTAAGCTACATTTCAAGGTTTCCCTGTTTAAAATGCGTTCTCCTGGTGAATAAATATTGCAGACTGAGGCAGCTGAAATGATCGGTTACCTTGGGTGTGTCCTCAGTCAAGGAACATTTTCTCTGCAGGACGGAAATTGCTTCAATCTTTCAAAGTGAAGCAATGTAGTGGGCCAGCCTATGGAACTGGTGGGGGAGACTCCAGGCTTGCACTGAGAGGAAGGCTTTAGGGAATTTCCCAGGCTGCAGTGTGTCAGCTAAAGAAGGCAGCTGCGTTCCATGCACACAGACTTTGCCATCCCCTTAACCCTTACAGACTGCATCTGCGCTCCGTTCCCTGTCACTCCTCCTGGTACTCTAGTTCCACACACTCCACAGTCTGCTTTTGTCAGAGATAGAGCAATCTTTGAAACTGGAGATGATGCTAGCCAGACAGCAGTAATTTAGTGTTTCTCTCATAGATTAATTACAATTGAACCAACAATAATGTGATGCTCAGTTCCATCCCTTCCTCCATCTCTGTGTATGTCTGTCTTTCTTTATTTCACACTATCTCTGTGTGTGTGAATATAATATGAACTATTCATATACATCAGCTATATCTTGATGGGATGATGGAACATGCTTAGTTGTTAGCCCAAAGCCTCTGGGGTTGAGTCTCCTCAAAGGAACCTCAGAAAAGGAGACTAAGAATCTACGTCTGAGACACAGGCCACTGACAGTCCTATGAAGCACAGTTCCACTCTGACTCAGACGGGTCCCAGGACTCTGATCTGCCTCAAGACTCCTTCTCCAAAGTGGATCACTCTTATGAAATCATTTGTAAGCCAGAATGCATAAGATAGTTACCTTTAAATGCATACCATGCCCTTGTATCCACAGCTATCATCTATATTCATATAAATACACAATTTCCTATTTCTTCCACAATCCTTGGTTATTCCACTGCCTCCCTCATGTTCATCCCTAGATGAACCTTTTCCCAGTCCATAGCCCACTGCAGTTCAAAGTTTAGGAACCACAGCCCTTACGTGAATAAGAGTAAAGGACAGGATAGGTGTGATTCAGAAGTACTGTGTATTGGTTGCTATTTTGTGAGCATCTGGGGGAACAACCAGCAGACAAGAAAACAGGGCGGAAGTGCGACTCAGGCTGGCTGGCCCTCGGTCCTCACCTGGATTCATGGCACCCTGTGCTCTCCCATACTCAGTTCCCAGATCGTTCAGAGACTACCAGGGAAAATGCAAGTGCACCCCCACAGAACTTCAGGGAACTCACTGATTGTATTTTATTTTGAAAAGCAGAATTGAAAAGAGAAGTGCTTAAAATATGCACCCAATGTATCAAAAGCATCTTAAAAGAAGAGCCGGTGAGAGGATTTCAGACATGCATGCAGATGAGGTTTTAAAAAGAAACATTTTCTCACCTAAGAGAAGGCATCCCAACGTACATGACAGCTTTTCTTCTTACCCATGTCATCCATGAATCACATGCATCATCCAGAGTTTGCATCCAAGGCATTCGTGAACTACATGCAGAAAGTAATGGCATATGTATGTATGTATGTGTGTGTGTGCTAGGTGTCAACTGGTCACTTCCACCTTACAATGATGCCATAGACAACAAGGGGGAACCAGGAATGGCCCTGTTCTGCCATCGCAGTGACAGCTACGCTTGAGCCCATGAGTTGACCCACTGTGCCAACCCATCTCGTTCAGCCATAACATAGGAAGTGCTAATCCAAGCTATCACATGGATAATTTTGAAAATATGATAATGAGTAACAAAAAAGGGTAAGTAATATATTCTGCCATATCTTATGAAATACTAAAAATAAGTGGATACAGAGGAACTAGAGCCCATGCCACCTCAAAAGCATTGCTATGTTTGAGCCCATTGTGGCAGCCACTGTGTTAGTTCTACTCCTTGTGCCTCTTCCTCTTTTGTGTGACTCTCTACATTATGAAGCATGAGGTCCTTGTCCAGGGGTTGCTCCGTCCTGAGATCATGCTCAGAGCACATGAACGGAAATCTTACATTCTCCTCTTCGAAGACGTCTTCTGACTATACTTCTTCAAAGACAGACTGGTTTGTTCTTCTGGCAGTCCATGGCACTTTCAACATTCTTTGAAATGCCATAATTCAAAGCCATCGGTTCTCTTTTGTTCTCCATTTTAATAGTCCAGCTTTCTCATTCATAAGAGATGATTCAAAATATCATGACCTTAATCTTCAAAGTGATATCTTTGCTTTTTAATACTATCAAGAGGTCACGCGCAGCAGATTTGCCTAATACAACATGACACTTGATTTCATCACTGCTGCCTCCAGGAATATTGATTGTGGAGTCAAACACAACTAAAAATTCTTAAAAAGGTACACCCTTTTCCAATAAAAGTGGTGTTGAACATTATTCCATTTGTGCAGGTTCTTTTCTCTTTATGTTGATGTGTAATCTATACTAAAAATTGTATATTTTGATCTACAAGAGCTTTAAGTACGTCAGGTTTTCTTCACTTTCACTAAGTAGGTTTGTGTCATCTACTTATTACAGATTTTTAATAAACCTTCCTCCAATCCATATTCTTCTTCAGAGGGTCCAAAGTCAGATTATTTTCTCAGCAAACAAATGGAATAAGTAGAGTAAACAAATACAACTATGACACATACCTTTCCTGATTAAAAACACCAAGTATCTTCCTGTTCTGCTCAAAGCAGATGAAGGTCCTGAAATCTTTATTCCACCCACGTTAGTAAAGGGGACTCTATTTTAAGGAGCCAACCCTTCCGCTGTCTTATTTTGATGATTTCCAAGTCAAGTAGCTCATCTTTAGACACTCTATGAAATTAGGTTTTGCTGCTGTTCATTAAGCATCAGGCTTTCACTGGCTATTCTTGAAGTAGATTGCCAGGATTGCCTTCTTCATAATTTCTTCTACTTTAGAAGCTCTCCTGCCCACCATGAGTGACCCTGCTGGTATTTGAAAACAAACCTGTGACATAGGTTCAAGCATCACAGGCATATGCAAGGCACCACAGTGCAACATGTGTGATATAAGCAATAGGGTGACAGTCTTACATAATTGTTTAGATAGGCTTTTTATGGCTCATAAAGTCACAGCCTTCATCCACTTTCAATTTCCCACAAATGCATATTTGTCCCTTCCCCAAACCTCAAAAAAAACCCAAAAAACTTACCCACCCCTCTCTGCCCCAGCTAGTGGCAAAGGTGAACAGCCCACCTTATTCAGAAGATAATGAGACATTTCTGATACACACATGAAATTAAGTGGCCTTCTAGATAAGAACTGAGAACTTGCTTTCTGTAAACTCCTTGCCTGTTTTTGTTACAGATCATCAAGCTTGTTCCACTTCCTAGTCACCTTATGTACCACACTTCCCCGTCCTGCGCCCTTCCCACCATTGTTGTTTGAGCCCGTCTTGGCAGCCCCTGCGTCAGTCCATCTGGTCAAAGGTCTTCCCCTTTTCTGCTGCTGTCCCTCAACTGAGCCAAGCACGATATCCTTCTCCAGAGGCAGATCACCTCTTGTCTGTCGGTTGGTGGTTCTGTGGTGGCTTGTATGTTTCTGGGATGGTGAAAGCTACATTCCTGGTATTCTAAATACCAGAATGGCAGTCCAAAGGCTGCTTTCGCTCTGCTTAACAGGTTTCAGTAGAGATTCCGGGCGAAGAAGATTCCGAAGTAAAAGGTTGTCCACTTCTGAGGAATTAGCCACTAGAAATACTACGAATAGCAACAGGGACTCTTTACTTTGTGTATGTAAAGGTCAGGTGTATATAAAGGAGCCCGGATGTTGCAACACTTCAGCAATCTGCTGCTCCCTGAATGGTTGACACTTTGAGCTGACCCATCATCCCAAGGGCAGAAACATGGTGATCTGCCAAGAAAACCCTTACGGCCATTGTATGCTATTGCATAGCACCACTAAGAGTCAGAATGAACTCAATGGATAGCTGCTAACAATGTGGGACTGTATATGCTGTTATAATATGGTATTGGAAATTTAATAATTCAGTGGGTTTTCTCAAGCTTTCAGAATGGAAAATCCAGGAATCAGAATCAGACTTAAAACTATAATTAAGAAAACTGCCACTGTTTTAAAATATGTTTAAGATGTCTTTGTTACTGTTTCTCTTTATTCACGACCTTTAAATATGCAATCAGTGTACTGTAATAGTGTTCTTGGCTAATTTTTTTAAGAAGCTAAAGAAGCTGACTCTGCAAAGTTAGCTCAGAGTGGGTAATTTATTACATAGTCACAATCTCATTTAGTATGCTGGGTGAATTGTCTCATTAAGACTATAATTTGACAGGGATTTCACAACATTCCCGACAAGGAAGGATCTCTAGGGGAAAGTTGAGCATCATTCAGTGGAAATAGACCCCCGAACACTGTAGTGTTCTCATTCTGTTGGGTACCTGTAAACATAATCATTTTAAACAGTGAGGTATAAGGGTAGGAGAAAGGAAGACCATTTTCAAAGATTTAGATCTACAGTAGCTTCCAGAAGGATTGTAGAAATGTGGCATGTGTGGAAGAGGTAATTAGACAGCCAGCTGATGGAATCTGAACATGAAGAACATAAAGCTATAGCAGAAGATAACTCTCCCTGCAATGAGCAGGCTACTTTCTGTAACTCATGGTTGGGGTACAACTGAGCTTTGCTTTCATGACCCAATGTTTGTCTTTATCTTTTATGAAATCTTTTCCCCTACTCCCCGTTCAATTTACCTCTGCACTAGCTGCCCTGAATATGTCGAGGTCTTCAAGGCACTCTTTGATAACCCAGAACTCCAGTGGGCAGCATCATGACTTGATCTCCCCACCTTTCTGAAAGTCACACGTGGCATCTGTAGCTTTTCCCTTGTTGAGCTCCCTTCTATCTCCTCCATCTGAAATGTAGCAGACCTGGTTTTCCTCATCATTTTGCGGGTTCTGTTGTTCAGGGTCACATTCGATAGTCAGAGAGGCTAACATCTATAGGTGGGTAAAGGAAAAAGCCCCAGGAGTCATGGCCTTAAAAAGGGCATCAGTGTGTGCTCTCAGCTATGCTTGTCCCAGTTATCCCTCTGTGTTTCCTTCTCTTACAGAAGAATGATTCTAACTAATATGAACAGTAGGTGGGTTGAAGGAAGGTAGGGGAACAAGAAGAAAATACATTGAGTATGAAGTAGATAGAATTGAGGGAGAAACCATCTTTCTATCCTAAGAACTAACTAAGGCATACAGAACGCAACGGTTTAAACAGTCTTAACAGACTAGTAGATATTAAGGCTAATAGTGCCTGTCCCATGATCTGACATTCGGAAAATGGCTCAATTTCTCATGGAAAAAAAGAGACTATCTCATGGTTTAGGAATGAAATCTCTAATGTACCAGAGATGTGAAGAGGTAGTAGTAGTTGCACCAATTGCATACTACTTGGTATTTAAAGATGGTAGGGATGTGTTCATGGGACTGCTTATATTTTACTATATATTTTAGTTATTTATCCCTTACTCAGAAGCCCTGGTGACATCATCGGTTGTGAGTTGAGCTTCTCACCATAAAGTTGTCAGTTTGAAACTACCAGCTGTTCCATGTGGAAAAGATGAAGCTGTCTACCCCATGAAAAGTGACAGTCTCAGTAACCCACAGGGGAAGTTCTCCTACAGAGTCACCTGAGTCAGAACCGACTCAAGAACCGGTGGCTTAGTTTGGCTTTTGGCTTTCTATTTAACTAGCAAACAAAGTTTTTAAAATGAGAATGGGGGATTTACACCCAAATCAAGACTAAATAGAAGTATAAATAATCTCACATTTACATACCATTACTCACTGCAATAGAGAGATCACAGTTTGCAGAGTTACTACTTTGGGAGCCATAAAAATGTCACTGTCAAATAAAAATGAGCAAGACTTCCGTTCTAACTCCTCTGTGGAAGCTTGTCATTATATTTTCAATGTCCTGATTTTTAAAAGTAGAATAAACTACAGATTTTTAGGATTTAAGTCATTTAGCCGTTTGGGTATTTTTAAACTGTGACATGTTGATCATTTATCCCTGTTAAGAAAATGTTGCAATATATACCAAAACAAAAATTAGACAGCTAAACCTTTGTAAGACAACCAACCACTAATTCAGAATCCAAAGAATCTGCCAGTAAAAAAGAATTTTACATCGCTTCCATTGAAATCTGGTGGTTAGCAACCACCTTGATGTATAAGTAGAAAATAAATCAGAGAAAGAGAAATGATCATGTGGAGAGAGAGAAAATGCATTGCCCAATATTGTTCTAATTATCTTATTCCAACTTTAAAGTTCATGTTTTTATCTGCCTTGAGTAAGATCTGACTTAATCTAACCTTGTCCAAAGATTCATAAACTGCAAGTTTTGACCTCATATGGGGCTGCATAACTAAATGTGAGGGTCACGAAAAGTGTGTCAACGGTATAAGGTAGCTGAATGTCCAACTGCCAAAAATAATTAAAAAGGAAACGAATGTGAAGTGTTTCTGGCAGTGCCTGCTCATATCGCAAATTTCTTGGGCAAGAAGGAGTTGCAAGTAGAAAAAGTATAAGAAATCCTATGATAAAGTAAGGGCTCAAGGAGAAAGAAAAGGTTTTGGAAATGTTGATGGCAACAATATGATGGCAACAACATATTAAGTATGCTTAATACAATTGAATGATGAATTATTACAAGATTTGTAAGATTCCACAAATAAGATGATTAATAATAAATAAAATAAAAAGAAACATGGCTCAGTCCACAGTCACAATAATTGCCATATACAAATTACTGTTGAAATCACAGTGCATTTTGTGTATTTTCCAACCAAGGGGAATCATTTTCCAGCCTTATATTGGAAAACATTCTCATGGGATTTCAGTGTAGTACAGTTTAATATGGACCTTCAGGCATTCTCTTTGTTGTTCCACCCAATTGATTTTTTATGATGGGTCTGGATAAGACAGGGTGGGGGATAACACTGATAGGCTTCAGTTATGAGTGATTACCGTTAATAGGGTTCATGGTAATTGCCATCCTGCTAGCTAGAAAATGAGCCATCTCAGAAGCAGGAAGAGAGGATCTCATTACCAGCATGAGATGAACCAGGAGTGGAGTGTATCCTTTGAGTCCCCAGACACCTGTATAATGTTCCTTCTTGATGCAGTAGACAGTTTTATATCCGAGGAGCAGCATCAGCAGAACCATGAGCCAGAGCATGAAACAGGGCAGTAGACTTCCCAGGATTCACAGTACATTTGGTCAGGAAGCTGACTTGTGGTCAGACACCCAATTAGGGAAGTTAGGTTTGCTAACCCACAGAGCTTCTGCTGAGCACCTTGGATATAAAATCTATAGAAGAATTGCCGGCCCTTTGATTATTTATTGATAACAAAAAAGAATTTTATAACATTGCATAAACAGGGCAGATAGACAAAAGGGAAGCTTGCCTACAGAGATATCTGAGTTGAAGTTGCCATGTCTGAGTAATTGTATCTTGGACATTTCTAATGTGGTAACTGACTCATTAAACCCCATAACCATGAGTAGTGTCTGTGAGTTTTGTGGATCATTGCAATTAAATGTCAAACACAGTTAGCTAAAAAGACAGAGTGCTGTGGGAAGAATAGTTGGTGTCAGAGAAGATAAGGGATATTGGAGAGTACAGACATGTCTAACCTCAGCCTCAGTGGCATTCTCTTTGCCTGGCCAGTCATAATGCCTTTCATACCCCCTTATGAAGTGAGGGGAGGTCAGATGCCACCACCACATTATATGCTTTTTGGGGGGTTGGGGGAGGTTAATTAGTAGCCAAATACTTAACTACTCTATCATCATAGCTCATGATGATGCTCATAATTGGTGTTTAATGAATCTTCTCTCTCTTTTTTTTTTGCCCAGCAAATTTCACAGACCAAAAGAAGATAGACAGAATCTTTACCCTACCAATTCCCTCCCTTTATTCTCTCTGTCAGTGAATCAACTTTCCACCTGAAATTTTACAGGAAATAGTATCCTGTTACAGCTATTACTTCCTGAAGTAGCACAAACACATGTCATATTCAATTCCATCAACCTCAGCTCCCATGTTGCACATCTCAGCAGATTGTTTATTATCCACTCAATGATCAAAATACAATTTGGGAAATAAAATAAATTAGGAATTCACAAAGTATTGCCTAAAATTACTTTCTAAACAAGTAAAATAATATATGCTGGGAATTTTAATAGTACACAATGTTAGAGATTATAAAAATTAATGTATATACTTCATTCAGGATATTAGGGGGAAATGAACGAGAGATGCAAAAGATCTCTTCTTCATTCAGACAGACATCTCCTTCCTGGAGAGGAAAGCTGGTGGCGCACATATCAGGCTGCTGAAGGGAAGGTCAGCAGTTGGATACCAATCCCTTCGTAGGAGAAAGAAAAAGATTTCTGCATCTGTAATGTGTTGCCATCGTGTAGCTCTTTATAAGAGTAGAAATCCTCATTTCTCTCCTACAAAGCAGCCAATGGTTTCAAAATGTTGACCACATAGTTTGTAATTCAATGTGCAACCCACTACATGATTCAGACTCAAAACACTTACTGCCATCAAGTCCATGCCAAATCCTAGGGGCCTGATAGAACAAGGTAGGACTGCCCATGTGGGTTTCTGAGACTAAGCCTTTATGGGCATAGAAAGCCCTGTCTTTTTCCCACAGACTGACTGGTAATTTCAAACTGCCAACCTTGCAGATTACAGTCCAATCCCTAATTAGTAGGCCACCAGGGCTTCAACTATACCACTAGAAGTGGATTATTGGCATTTTGCATACTCTAAATATATGATTCAAAATATTATTCAAATTAATTTCACCTCTCCTGAATGATTACCAACATTTTAACTTGAGTGTTGCATGTGTGGGTCACATTTGTCTACTGAGAAGCCCTTAAAGGAACTCAGAGATTGTTGGTTCAAACTCAGCTGCCACTTTGTGAGAGAAAAGCTGTAACCATCTGCTTCCATCAAGATTACAGCTTTGAAAACCCACTAGGATCATTCCCCTCTGTCATACAGGGTGGCTATGTGTCAGGGTCAACTTAAAAGAAAGAGGTTGCAATGTTTTCTGATCAAACAGTGTTGTATTAAAAGCTTGATGATCAAAGGGGAAAAACAGGTCAGGAAGATAGAGCATCACCCTCCTCTGGAACCATACAGACTTTGGTACCCACATTGCCCTCACATCAGTCTGCCCTCAACAAGAAGATCCCTCTCGAGACAAAGCTCTTCAAGCATCAAGTCACTCTATGTGCAAGGGTTCTTTTCCTTCCAGAGTGCTTGAAGGCAAAACTAAAATAAGCATGGAAAACAGAACTTTGCCTAATGATTAGGGGGAGAGATAGTGAATAGAGAAGGGGTGGTGGTGGTTTCAGAAACTCACAGGGGCAGTTCTCTCTTATTGTATAGGGATGCTATGAGATGGAGCCAACTCAATGGCAATAAGTTTGGTTTGGGTTTATACTTCTTGAAAGTCTTCTAGGCACACATGGAAAGCATTTTTGAGCCACATCCTCCTCCATTCATCTTCGTTTCTGAGACAAAGCCCCGTTATTACTGTTTGCTTTTATACAATTAGGGCTAGCATCCCAGGAAAGCATAAAGTCCTCTGAGTCACTAGACTTCATTTAACTTGCAAAATAGTATGAGTAATATTACTAAGCTCTCACCATTTCAAAAATCCTATATATGAGTAATATCTCTTGCCTGGTACAAAGTGAGCTTGACTCTGGCAACAAGAAGGAAAACTAAGTTTTGTTATATGATATGAGTTATGATAAATTGAATAAAATATAAAACTACCTAGTTTCCCCTTTCTATAATAAAGGATCGTATTTTTTCAGAGTCTTACAAGGTTCTGAAATAAAGCAGTTAGTGTGACACTTGATAATAAAGTAAAAATCATTTTGAATTCAAATAAAATAAACTGCATATAGTAGCTAAAGTTAGTAATAATGTAGGCAGGTAGATATGAAAACTAAATGTAGATAGACACAGAGAGTACTTAAAATGATATATGATCTTAAACATTTTATTATTTTACTATGCTGTATAAAACTAAGCAACTAAGTAATAAACTAAACAAAGTAGAAAAGGAAAAATACAATAAGCAAAGTCAGGAAATTATTTGTGAAAGAAATGTTTTATAGGAAAATAGAAAAACTATTAAATTAATGAAGATGTCTTAGTGCTAACGCTTTGAAACACCTCATTAAGTGGGAATTCTTTTTTCAGATTTCATCAATCCAGTTCAAGAAAATCTAAGTGTACATTAGGATAAAAAAGGGCATATGAACATAGGTTCTGTGGAAATTAAAGTCATTGTAAAAGAGTTGAATTATATTTCTAAAGGTCATACATGCTAAAACTTGGCTAAGAAAAAGTACACTATCAAACTGACACAAGAAACAAAAATTTGAGAGGAGAGATAAGATGGTACCCAGGTAAGTAGCCCATACTGTGATTTCCATGCTGTTCAGTGAACCTAGTGTCCAGGAGGATCAGTGGCAGGATTTTCATAAATGAAAAATCCCCCATGATAACTGGAATGCTTCCTCAGTCTTAAAGGTGACCCTCCCTCACATCTACCTTACCCCAGAGGCCTAGAGATGCATGGCCCAATTCCATGGATCTCCAACCTGTGCTGAATGTGCTGCTTCTACATGGAACCTTGGTCACCACACATTGATTGGCCCCCAAACTCATACCCAGTCTGCTTTCCATGTCAGGAGTGGGACTACTGTCCTGACGAGTCCCCAACAGCCACAGCTGGACCACCACACAGCAGCAATATGTCCTTGGCACACCCTTAGGGGAGCTACTCTCTCATCCCCATGAGGAGATGACCCTGGCACCAAGCTCTGGTCCCTCCCACCACCTGCCAGGGGCCCAGGGGCTGACTGTAATCTGCCCGTGGATGTGTGGGCCCTCCGTATCATTTCCCAAAACCCTTCCACTCTTACAGCAGTCCCATCTGCATTGCCTACAGGACGGACATAGTGCCTGCCACTCCTCCAGCAGCACCTCTCCTGGTCTGCTGCTCAAACAGTACATCCTTGGCCAGGAAGACCTCCTTTGCCCATATCTAACCTTGTTCCAGAACACCAGGGATCAGCTACCACATCCCTGGGGCTTTTGCCTCTGATGCTGGGCACACTACTTCAGACCGTACTGAGACCACCACCCACTGATTTGTCTCCTTCAGCCTTTTTGCTGCATCTGGAGGTCCTCCCCTTAACACCCACAACAGCAGTGGCCTTATCCTGCCTGTCCAATGCCAGCATGGTGCTCCTTCCCCCCCCCCCCCCCCCCCCACTGACAGCAACACCAGACCCTGTTGGTGCCCAGCACCTCCACCTTGTGGAGCCTTTCCCCGAGCCCCTGTACCAGCAGCAGTGAGACTCTTCCCTGCCTTAGCTTTGTACCTCCTCCTGTGGCAGTGAGGTCACCCCCATGATCATCTTCTATTAGGTGCCTTAAAAAAAAGGCTGCAAATTATGGCCTGACAACCCAGACCAATTCGGCCCAGGGGCACACATATAGTCATCACCCACTCTCCAGTATCTGAGGCCCCTCATTGTCATTAGTCACTGAATCACCACAGCATCCTGCCTATACAGCCATCTGATCCACTACCATAGTATGCTGCAAGAAGTCATTGAAAACTCTCTTACCAATCACGCAGTGAAAGAACACCCTAAGTCTCCCAGAAACATGGCACTTAGCTCTATAAAATTATCCCGGGCTGAGCCCCAGTGGCAGAGTGGTTGAGTGTGGGACTGCAGCCCACTGGCTTGGTGGTTCAAATCCAGCAGCAAGGCTCTCCAGGAGCAAGGCTGGGCCTCCCACTCCCACCAGAGGGCAGTGATGACCCCCCCAAAACAAACAAACAAACAAACAAACAAACAAAATTATCCCATAAACAACAGCAAAGCATAGCACTCCCAACAAGAAAACAGGAAGGACAAATCACAAAGCAGAGCTTACAATGCTTATAGAAGAATCAGACATGGATACGCCATAACAAGGAATTTTCAGAAGATTGCTTGGAGTAATACAGGAGATGAAGGAAGCAACACAGAATAAGGATGCAATGATAGAGGAAATGAAGTCCATGTACCAAAGAGAAAAGCAGGAACTAGTCGATGAGGTAACAGAAGTTGCACACTAGCTTACAGAGCTCATGAACAGACTAGAGGATGCTGAGAGTTGTATCAGTGATTTCAAAGACAATGAGGCAGACATCAGCAAATGAGAGAAACAGTACATTCAATAATAAAAAAAATGGAAAAAACCTGAGATCAATGACAGATGTTGTGAAGAGGAACAATATCCCAATAATTGGTTAACAGAACAAGATCCATGAAGAAGTCAAAAGCTAAATTGGCAAGGGGCTTTTTGGAAGCAAAATTTCCCTCCTTAATGAATGAGAATTAGACACTCATACAGGAAGAAGAGAGGACACTAATCAGACTAAACCCCAGGAAGAACTCACTAAGATCTATAACTGTTAAATTAGCCAACTTTTAGGAAAAATAAAAATTTAAGAGCAGCATGAGAAAGTAAGACAATCACATACAATGGTTCTCAGGTACGAATACACTGACCTATCAGCGAAAACCATGAAAAGGAGGAGATAGTAGAGTAACATCTTCCAAAAGCTGAAAGAATAAAACACCTGTCCAAGAACTTCTATCCTGCCTAATTTTCTATTATGACAGAAGGTAGAAAAATGTCTTCCAGATTAGGAAAAAGTCAAAGAATATGCCGCAAGACAGCCAGACATGAGGAAGTTTCTTGCCACGTTATGGTCAACATCCAACAAGCAGAAGCAGGAAATCACATTAAAACCCAACTCCATCCAGTAGCCAACATGCCAATAGCAATTATCAAGACAACATGGCCTCAGAGGGAAAAGAAGGCAAGAATGAAGCCCCCACACAAACATAACACACTAATGTGATTGAAAAACACCCAACACAATAGGCATGCGATGACAGCAATGAATCCATAGATCAAGATAATAATTCTAAATTCCAACAGTCTCAATTCATACACTAAAATAAAAAGGCTTATAGACTGGCTCAAAATACCTAACCCATCAACCTGTTACCTGCAAGAGACACATCAAAAAAGAAAAAAAAGAAGAAGAAGCCAACAAAAATGGACAAAGAATAAATAGCTGGTGGAAAATATACTAGTCAAAGAGCAATTTAAGAAAAACAGGGGTTGTAATCCAAATCTCTGACAAAATTCATTCAAGGGTCAAACGATAAAAAATACAAGAAGGTGCACTATCAAAGGATCAGCAAACCAAGAACAAGTGAGCATAATATATCTAAAAGTGCCTAACTAGAGACCCATAAAATTCATCAAGGTATTTAAAAGGTGAAAAAAGAAATCACAGATGCAGCAATCACAGTAGGCGATTTTTAACACACTGCTATCAGAGAAAGACAGATCACTGGGAAGGAAGCTCAGCAAGGGTACAGAGCTAAACACTATAATTAGGCAACTGAAACTGATAGGCATATATACAGCTTTCCATTCAAATGCAAAGAAAATTCACATTCTTTTCAGGCACTCATAGTTCATTTTTTAAGAGACCACATGCTGGGACACAAGTCAAGCCTGAATAAATCCAAACACATAGAGATTACTCAGATGTCCTTCTCAGATCACCATGCTACAAAGCTGGAGATTAATAAAAGGACAACCATAAAAACAAGGGCAAACAATTAGAAGATGAAAAAGTATATGAATCACATGGTAATATGTTAGACAGAAAAGACATCTGACAATATCCAGCACCCATTTCTAATACAGACACTCAAAAAGATAGGAATGAAAGGAAAAATTCCTCAAGTTAACACACGCTATCTACGAAAAGTTAACATCAATGGAGAAAAGACTAAACAACTTCACTGAAAAAGGGGACCAGAAAAGAATGTCCCTTATCCCTACTTCTATTCAACATCAGACCGGAGGCCCTAACAACCTAAGACAGCAGAAGGACATTAAAGGGATCCAACTGAGAGAGGAGATGGGGAAACTCTCATTCTTTGCAGATGACATAATTATGTACAGTGGAAATCGTCAAAGCTCCAGAAAGAAGTATTGGCAGTAATAGAGGCCTCCTGAAGACTGGCAGGATACAAGATAACCAAACTCTTGGTTTGCTATATACATGGTGAAAACCACGGAAGAAGAGATCAAGTATGCAAGATCCCTCACTATAACCAAGAACAAATTAAAATATATAAAGATATATAACCAAAAAAGCCTAAGAGACTTATATCTTAAACAACTTAGGATACACTTCTTCAATCAGGACAGCCTCTCCTCACCTTAGGTTTAGTCTTGCCTCTCTGACCTTCGGTCTCTTTCCAACCACATGTGGCCCCCTGGCCTCCGCCCAGCTCAGACCAGTGGTACAAAGCTCTGCTAGCTCTATCAATTAAGCACCTAGGAGGAGAGTATAGGTTATGTCTCCGCAGAACTGGAAATGTGCATACAGACCCCATTGTGTTACACCAAAACATGAAGGCAACATAACCATGTGGAAGAATGCATGAAAAGATTGGGTTACAGGGTCAGTCCCAACGAGAGCTAATCAGAGCACCACTCAACAGAAGTATGTGCCACATAGAACAACCTCAAACCTACAGGTTGGGGAGATGGGCTAGCATACCATGCCCACACAGAAACAAACCAAGAAGGAAAAAGAGAAAGAGCCATTTGGTCTAGACCCTATATTGGCACACTAAGCCCGGAGGAAGATGTCCCTGCACAGAGCTGCTAAGGCACAGAGAGGACTGTAAGGGCTGATAACAGCTCATGTCATGTTTTCCCCTTACTGAAAGCATCCTGCAACAGAGGGCGACACTGGGGATATACATCAGGTAGGTAGTGCAGTCAGAACCATCTGCAGCAGGTCAAACCAAGGAAGGAACATAAGAGGTTAGCAAATGGAGCAGAGTCAATCAGAGAAGCAACAAACCCACATGAAAGTATCACACCAACGGGTGTTATCCTGAGGTGTCATCAGAATGAAGTAACAGGCATCAGAAGACCCATAACAAACGAACAGAAATAGATTGTTGAGAGCGAGGAGGTTGGAGCAGAGACCCGAATCTCATCTGTAGACAATGAAACATGCCCCCACAGAGGGGTCACAGGGAAGGTAGGAGTCAACCAGGGCACAGTAAAGCACCAATCAGGCACACAATATCCCTCTGGTTCCTTCAGGCTTCCTCATCCCCCACTATCATGACCACAGGGCTGCTTCTCACTTCAGACTACAATGGAGTATGTACACAGGTATAGGTAAGAACTAAGATGTCAGGGCACATGAACTCCAGGAACAGGGATGGGAATAGCTATACCACAAGAGTAGGGGAAAGGAGGGAAGAGGAGGGAGAAGGAAACCATCACAACGATCTACACATAACCACGCTCTCCCCTCCAAGGGAAGAACAACAGAAACCATGGGGGAAGGAAGACAGCAGTGGGTGTAAGATATGAAAATCGTAAAATTTTATAATCTATCAAGGGGTCATAAGAGGGGGAGGAGAGGGAAAGAAGAGGAGCTGACACCAGGGGCTCAATAGAAAGTTTAGGAATGAAGGATG
Source organism: Nesogale talazaci (assembly GCA_004026705.1). NCBI lineage: Eukaryota > Metazoa > Chordata > Mammalia > Afrosoricida > Tenrecidae > Nesogale > Nesogale talazaci. The sequence continues at coordinate 186,833 of PVJH01000604.1, forward strand.
GTAGCAACATATGTACAAATATGCCTGATCCCGTTGATGTATGGATTGTAATGAGTTGTAAAGAGTCCCCAATAAAGTGATCCCATAATATAAAATAAACAAAATAATCATAAAATTCGATTACACCAATCACAATTCCCCCAAATCATCCAACTCTATTAATATCTGCTGCTAGTCCTATAGTCCAAGGGTTAATTCTTTCAGTCAATGGCTAGATTGTAAAATCTCAGAGTCTTAGGCCATCAGATTTATGTTCCAAATAGTCATGTTTGTTCTTGTATGGTGAAGCATGTATGTATTATTACAGACAAGTAAATAGATGTGGGTGCCTATGTTCTTACAACACTTTATTTATAAAAGTTATTATGTCAGAGAGGATTCTCTAGAGAAATAATACTAGGACACTAGTAATTCTCTTCATATATTTATATAGAGAGAAGGGTATATAAGATAAGAAAGAAACAGTTAACTATAAAGCAGTACAAATTGCTAGGTGCAACTCACTTGCGTGAGACAGCTAGTAGACTGGCAGTCCTTCAAGTCTTGAGGGCCGCTGAGTAGTCCTCTCTAGAGCAATTCAGGCTATCTAGTCACAGGCAGCAAACAGCAGAGCAGGTCACCAACAGTCAGCCAGACGACAGAGTCCGACACTCCCCAGCTCAAAAGATGTATATCCCAGGAGGGCGGCGAAGCAGGGCTTGAAGGAACCTCAACTCACAGCTCCACAGTCCATGATTAGGTGTCCCACGGGTAGTGTTGCTTGGAGGTCGAGGCACAGGACGAACAAAGCAGCTAGCTGGTCCGAAGATCCAAAAGCAAGAGAGAGGGTGGGATTCACTGAGCCCTTCCTATCTCTGCCCTTTAATTCATCCTGTGTATTCATTGGCTGTGCTGTCACAAAAGACATACCAATCTTTTTTGGGCATGTTGGCATAAAAATTCTACCTATCACAGTTATTTTGAAACACTTTATTTACATTTACAGTTTGCAGACTTTTTATCTAGTACAAGCCACTATCATCACTAGCTCAGCTTCTGTGTGTATTCACTCTAGAGATCGGCACCTTCAATTTAAGGTATATTTTTACTAAAGAAAAGAAATATAATTAGTAGCACTTCTTTGTTATTAACATGCTTTCATATATTTCTGCTGCCTTCAAGGTGAGGAAATTCATAAGATGATCCACAAGACCCTGCATTGCCTATTCTCTATAACTTTGCTCCAAATGTTCTTCACAGAGATTTCTCAGACCCTTCAAACATATTTTTAGTTTAATTTTTTCATGCAAATCTAGTGATAGTCATAAATGAAAAATAGTAATGACATTAATATCTAGCAACAATTCTATTACCTCTACTTCACAAAATGCCTAATGCATGACAGTTTCTTTCGATTAAACTGCATCCAGAAGGAGAAACACACACATATACAGCCTGGAAGAATATCATTCAAGTACTGCAGTGTATTTAGAGCTGTAAGCAGGAGTATACGCATAGATAGAAGCAGAACTTACCCAGAGGTCATGGAGAGTGAGCTGCACAGAGAAGTTGGCTTCCAGCCATATTCACTTCACATCCGTCCGTCTATCTCTTCCAATGTTACTCCCTCACATCACTCGACCCATATGACTGTCCACTCACACATTTGCCCACCTATTTGTTTAACTAACATTCATGGGCCATCAATTGAGGAATCCTTGCAGCGTAATGGTAAAATGCTGGGCTGTTAATGAAAAGGTAGGTGCCTTGACCCCACTAGCTGCTCCAAAGGAGGACTCCCAGCAGTTTGCTTCCATCAGGATACTGGCTTTGGAAATGCTCTGGGACAGTCATGGTCTTCATGCAGAGACCTTATGAGTGGAATTAGCATGAGGGCAGTGAGTTTGGTTTAGATCTTGTTTTTCTACCACTGCTTTCCTTATCCCATAGGGTATACTCTTTCCTTGACTGGACACTTTTACAGCTCCTCTTATACTTCATAATTCATATCTCAACTCAAGCACTACTTTATCAGCTAATTATTTCCTGATTTAACTGATCACTATATGCAGTAAGTATCAGTTATTTGTTTTACTAAGTTAGCTAATTTTTATCAGTTTGGGTTTTTTTGTTTGTTTTTAGTAGTTCTTATTAGAGTTGCAATCTGATATAGATTGTTGGTAATATTGGGGTCAGCATTTGTTGCCTCGAGTAGAGTGTATGCTCTCAAAAGGCAGGTGATGTTTCTAGTTCCTTCACCATTTTTTATCAGTACTCAGAAGACTACTTGGCACATAAAAAGTATACAGCAACTATTTGTTATATGCTAAGTAAATGAAAGACTACACACACCATTAAAACTGCAACAAATTTAAAACTCATCCGATTATATAAATGTATATCTGTATGATATGAGGAACAACTTTTAAGTTTGTTGTCCCCTAGTTTTAGTCTCCAGGCTTTATTTAAAGTAGAGATGCAGCCATCTAGCTGAGAAGCAACAAAGCACACATAGAAGAAGAACACCAGCTTGGGTGACCCTGAGGTGTAAAAGGGTTCAGGAATCAGATTTCAAGAATTAAAAATCATATCATTCTGCACCCACTTTCCTGATATGATCACTGATTACAATTGTATGCATAAACCAATGTGGTGAAGTAAACTGATGGTGCCCGGCTATCAAAAGATATAGCATCTGGGGTTTTAAAGACTTGAAAATAAAAAAGCGGTCATCTAGCTCAGAAGCAACAAAGCCCACATAGAAGAAGCACATCTGCCTGTGAGACAATGAGGAATCTGGTATCAAGCATCAAAGAACTAAAATTATAACATTATAAATTAGAGGGATTACAGATTGGGGACCCAAAAACCCATCAGTAGGAGAGGCGACATCCCCTTACAGAAGGGTCAAATGGAGGAGACCAGTCGTCAAGGCACAGTGTAGCAACAATGAAATATGCAATTTTCCTCTAGTTCTCAAATGCTCCCTCCCACCCCCTATCATGATCCCAATTCTACCTTACAAATACAGCTAGATCAGGGATGCATACTGGAGCCGGAAACGGGTAATTCAGGACAGATGATCCCTTCAAGACCAAGAGGGAGAGTGGTGATGCCAGGAGGCTAGAGAGAAGGTGGAGCAGAAAGGGGGAATCTTTAGCAGAGATCTATGTATGACTTCCTCTCTGGGGTATGGACAGTGGGGAAGTGGGTGAGGGGACACATCGTACAGTGTGTGACATGAGAAAATAATGACAATTTGTAAATTGTTAAGGATTCATGGGAGTGGGGGAGTGGGAAGGGAGAAGAAATATCAGGAGCTGGTACCAGGGGCATAGATAGAAGGAGGATGTTTTGAGAATGATGATGGCAACAAATGTGCAAATGTGGTCAGCATGCAATTGATGTATGTATTGATCATGATAAGAATTGTATGAGCCCCCAATAAAATGATTTTTAAAAGAAAAAAGAAATTAAATTAATGACATGACAATGGATCCAACAAAGATAAAGAAGATCAGAACAGACTACTATAAGTACTGTACTTAAACAAATTTTAAAACCTAAACAGAATGGGCAAATTCCTACAAACACACTTACTCACCAAACTAACACAAACAGTAGAAAATTTATGGAGACTCAGACTGCCCAAAGTAATATTCGTCTCTCCAATATTCTCCTGCTCAATGTCCACCTCAGCCATGCTAGTACCAATGCATTCTTCAAGAGCGATCTTTATGCTGGCCATGCAAATTCACACCCCAAAGCAAATCACATCCTGACCCTTCTGATATGAATGACACTTAAGCAAGAAGATCAATTTATCTTCTCTCTCTCTCTCTCTCTCTCTCTCTCACACACACACACACACACACAATGACAGAACACTTTTTGTTGACTTCAGCTTTCTCCAGCATTCAGAAAGAGAAGAGTTAAGATATACTAAAGCTCTACAAAGAATTATATCAGAGGATGCCTGTATGTTCAAGATCTGGTCAGTGAATGCTCTTACCCAAGCTTTTGAAGCTTTTATAAATAAAGTACATATTTCACAGTAAAAAGAAAAATTCAGCGATTTCAGATTCTGGAAACCACCCAATTTATCTTGTAAAAATTAGCATCAAGTAATATACTATGTAACAATATGTGTGAGTTAGAGATTGTCTTTTCACTATATGCTTACTGAAAGAGCTAAAGTATAATAATGGGTGGTTGCTGGGGGCATTGTAGGTGATTTCAATGAGTAGGCAGCTACACCTGTGGAGTATCTAAAGAAAACATATGGGATGGGAGATAGTGACAGATTATGAGAAGAGTGGCTTCTAGACATCAGATTTATTCTCAACTAGTCAAAATTGTAACCCAGAATAATTTCTTAACAATACATATATAAGTAATGATGTGATCATAACATCAGAATAAGTTTTTTTAACTCTCCACTTACCTTAAGAATCAAGACATGCCAATCCAATAATAATTAGACAGAACAATAGAAACTCAAGCTATATGCTAGCTTACACATCTAAGAATTTATTTTAAAATAAAAGAGAATAACTCTGTGGGAAAATAAAGCATTATAAAACAAATCTTATGAAATGAGCTCCGGTGGCATAGTGGTTATGTGCGGGACTGTGGCCCACAGGGTTGGCAGTTCAAATCCAGCAGCAGCTCTCTAGGAGCAATACTGGGCTTCCTACTCCCACCAGGGCAGTGAGACCACACACACACACACACATACACACACACACACACAAACAAATGTTACTAGATAATAGTTTAACTCTTCAGAAGAAAGTGAATATTTACTAATACAAATAAACCCCAGTAAAAATACAAAAATACAAAACAACTAGACAAATAAAGTCATAAATAATTCCTATCAAGTTTGAACTTCCTAAAACATCAATATAATGATAGAAAATAGAAAAGAAAAATATCACTAACCTTCTTTAATTTTACAATTACATTACGTTAAAAGCATAAAATACAGCACACATGCACACACAGCTATTAGTTGTTCTCAAGTTGCTTCTGATTTATGTGCAGAGTGCAAAGCTCCATGGAGCTTTCGAGGCTGTTTCTTTCAGAAACAAATCTCTAGCCATCTTCTAAGGAATTTCTGGGTAGGTTAGAATCATCTAGCTTTGGCTAATAGGCTAGTGCTTAGTTATTTCTGCCAATCAACTTGCTACATACATACACGCAACCCCCCACCAATGACTCATAGTGACAATATTGGAAGTAGAACTGATCCATACAGTTTCTAGACTAAATCTTTGCAAAAGCAGATTGCTGAACCTATTGACCATGGTGAGTATGAACCCTGAGTATCTGTTAGCAATTGAATGCTAAATTATTTTTGCTACTAGGATATAAAGTGATGTAATATGGAGGTTCTACCCATGTCTCTTTATGACTTCAACCAATGAATAAATAGAACTATGTAAACAAAGTGTAGGAGACACTAACTGAAGAATTGGACAGTTTTCCCAGCCCTCTGATTGTAAGAAGGATATAACTCAGGCAGAGAGAATTCCTGGAAGGATCAGGGAAGAAGACTCCTCTGCCGAGTATGTTTGTGCTCCCTCCCTGCCTGAAGGGGTGGGGAGAGGCAGCAGGGATCATGTCATGAGACCAGAGGCTGAGGCAAAGAGACCATGAGACAAAGCAGACAAGACTGTAAGGCAAAGCAATGGATGGATTTACTGGTTGATACAGGCAGATAGCCTGTCCTGGAAGGGACTATGTGACTAAGGGGTTGAGGACCAGAGTGAAGTGGCTGTGGCTCAGGAGAGTGCTGCTGTAAACTAATGACTATCTTCTTAAATATTTTCTGATACTGGCTTAGAGTAATTTGTTAATGTCCCTAACACATGCCATAATTGTGGGAGTTATTTATATGGACTTTGTGTTCACTGCAACAAATTATGGGACTCGGTAAGAAAGCAGACAATGGGAAGAGCAGTTGGTGTGAGAATGTGGTCAAGAAGGATGGAGCGTGATGGTGGATCTACATTCTTTCCTTGTGGCATTGCACTTGGACTGGGCAGGAGCTGAATTCTCCTTCGCATTTGTGTAGCCAGAAGAAGTCAGAGATAATTACCATGCTGCTTTCACAAAAACCTATTGGATGTCATCTGTTGTGTATAGAAATGCATATAACCTCCTCACATTTGTTTGAGGCCATGTTCCAAACCACTCTGTCAATAAATCTCATTGAAGATCTTCCTCTCTTCACTGTCTCTGCTTTACCAGGCACCATGTCCTTTGCTAGGGAATAAGCCTTCCTACCATGTGCAGAGTCATGAGACAACATCTCACCCTTTCATTTGTAAATAGCTTCTGGGTGTATCTTTTTCAAATAGATTTAGAATGTTTATTCTTTTCATATCCATGGTATAATTCTTAATTTTTTTTCACCAACACCATAACTCAAAGGCAATAATTCTTCAGTCTTCCTTATTGACAGTCCAGCTTTCCCATGGATATAGGCCAATTGAAAATACCATGGTTTGGGTCAGGTGCATCTTTATAAAGCACGTTTTTGCTTCTAAACACTCTAAAGATGTCTTTTGCCCCATATATGCCCAATTGATTCCAGTATTTGAGTTTTTTGACTGCTATTTTCATGAACATTGATGATAGACCAAAGTAAAATGCAGTCTTTGAAGTCATCAATCTTTCTCCAATTATAATAATGTTGCTCCTTGGTCTGGTTGAAAAGGTTAAAAAGTTAAAAAGACTTTTTGTCCTTTTTTATTTTGAGGTGTAATTTATACCAAAGTTTCTAGTCTTAGATCATCATCAGTAAGTGCTTCAAGTCCTATTCATTTTCAGCAAACAATTTTCTATCATCTGCATGACAGGCTGTTGGGAGTCTCTCTACATTTCTGTTTATATGTTTGTGTTAGTCCACATAGACTAGAGGAACAAATTTCAGAGACACACATATAGGCACAAGGAAAGGGTTTATATACAAAAAAAATGTGACACTAAGAAGGCATCCCAATCCAGTCCAGTGCAAAGTCCTAAGTCCAATAATAACCCATATGCCTGAAATCAGTCTATAAAGTCTGCTTCTGACTCAGGAAGTCACAGGTCAGTGGGTGCAGAATTCTGGCACTGGCAAGGGTCTCCCCATGGCTCCTCACTTCCAGGGCTCAGGTCAATCAACAGCATGCCACTCCAGCTTCAGAGGTCTGTCTTCATCAGGGCTAAACCGTGTGGTCTCTCCACCGGCTACTCCAGCCTCCCAGCTACCGCCATTCTGTGTTCCTGTGGTTAATCATCTCTCTAACTAACTTCCAACAACTGGGGAAGATAGCTTCTCATCTTCACGAGGGAAATATCACAAGATTTCCCTGGAGTCTCAGGTGAAAGCCATGCCCATACAGAGGCCTCATTAGCTACTCAATGGTTTTCTCCTGATGAACAGGCCAGACTCCACCCCTACATTTCAATTATAAAATTAACATAAGCACATGACTGCCACAGACCACCCTTTGTTAATTTTATACTTTCACATAACTCTGTAACTATATGTAACCCTCAAATAAACAATAAAATTATTTTATATCTAACAGGATAAAACTAAAATACATATAAGTCAATATGTGTCACCATCATTTGAAAATAACATTCTATAGGTGAACAAAACAATAGATATCCTGTGCTTTACAATTGTAATTACAAAATATCTACACTTGATTCTATAATCCTATGAATGTGTATTCTACCACCTATAAGAGTTTGCAAGCCAAACTACCTCATGCCTTCATTCCCCCATTTTGCGTAACTAATTTATATGTTGCCCACTTACACCAACCCAGTGCTGTAAGGAAACAATCACATCTTTCAACGTGAAGAATCTTCATTCCAGTTGGAAACTCTTGAAGTGTGCGTCCATTAGCAAAGTCAAATCAGGACAGGCCATCCATAAAGTCAGCAACGATATGCACCAGTTCACAGACTTAAATTGCTTCTCTTCCTCTGCTCGGGTTCTGGTCAACTCAGTGTAGGTTTTTCCACTTAGCCTTACCACGGTGGCCATTGGTCGCCTTCCTTTAGACCAAGGACCCAACAAATTCTCAGCATGCCTCCTAGCTCTCCCATGCTAGGTCATGAACTTCAGACCAGTAAACCCGCTCTCGTCTCCCCGTTTTTCTGTGAACCAAGTCCCCGGGTGTCAGTGGCCAAAATCAACCCGGCTCTTTATTGCCGCATTTCTCCTGCTTTCACCGACAAGCAGTGAATCTGGGTGGTCACTTAATAAGCATTTCAGCCTGCCACAAGTTTCCTTTAACATTCAGACCCAGAGAGGAGTTATCTTCATGGTTCCAGATTCCTTCGCTTTTGAAGACAATCACTAGTCAGGATTTTCCAAGGAAATTGACTCTATCCTTCTTTATGGGTCAGTCTGACCTCTCAGACTACAAGTATCCTGAGTACTTCCAAAGACTGGGTGGGGCTGCTTTCTTCAGAGAAGTTTTTAATCTCAAGGTGGGGTTAATTACTTTAGAGATGTCTTTGACGCTAAGTCCTAAACCCTCTAGAGGTCAATGCTTGGCTTGAGGTACCTGGATTTGCAAACTCTTTCCAGACTTTCCAATAAATATTTCTATGCATCCTTATATTTACAATAACAGGCATAAAAAAAGTATAAACAGCATAATTAGAAATCAAACTAAATACTTAGAACAGAAGGTCAATACTTATTAAGCTTATCTTTATCCTTATTTAAACTGTTTACACAAAAACATTGAATTAGGTCTCAAAAAGGCATCAAAACAGATCCCTGCTTTCCGTCCAGCATTCTGATCTTCTTAACCATTGTCCCTGAACAGAACCGCCTCTGAGACACTCAAATGGCGCCCCCCACCCCTGAGCTCAAGATATACATTAACAGTATCCATTTTATATAGGAACAACCAAAGACAGCTTCCAAACAAAATAATCAAAACTTTAACTTCCCGTATTGCTTCCAGAAAATAGCTCAGTAAACTCCAAGGACATATCTGACTTCTGTCTAGCCAAAGAAGTAACAATACCACGAGGCACAAGCCAAATAAGCTTCTACTTTCCATCTTATGATTTGTTCCTCTAGTACCCCACTCCTTAGGTACCATAATGAGTTAGTCCAGGTAGACTAGAGGAACAAATTTCAGAGACACGTATATAGGCAGAAGGAAAGGGTTTATCTACAAAAGAAATGTGACACTAAGAAGGCATCCCAATCCAATCCAGTGCAAAGTCCTAAGTCCAATTTTAACCCATGTGCCTAAAGTCAGTCTATAAAGTCTGCTTCTGACTCAGGAAGTGGCAGGTCAGTGGGTGCAGAATTCTGGCACTGGCAAGGCTCCTCACTTCCAGGACTCAGGTCCATCAACAGCATGCCACTCCAGCTTCAGAGGTCTGTCTTCATCAGGGCTAAACCGTGTGGTCTCTCCACCGGCTACTCTAGCCTCCCAGCTACCGCCATTCTGTGTTCCTGTGGTTAATCATCTCTCTAACTAACTTCCAACAACTGGGGAAGATAGCTTCTCATCTTCACAAGGGAAATATCGCGAGATTTTCCTAGAGTCTCAGTTGAAAGCCATGCCCACACAGAGGCCTCATCAGCTACTCAATGGCTTTCTCCTGATGAACAGGCCAGACTCCACCCCTATATTTCAATTATAAAATTAACATAAGCACATGACTGCCACAATGTTCTTCATCACATAAATCTACTTCCTGAATATTTCCTCATCATGAAGATGAATCACCCTTCAAATGTGTATAACATTGAGAGATACATTTCCTGATTTTAAGCTATGCAATACACCTTGCTCTATTCCAACCAGCCTCTTGGTTTAGTTATGGTTTCCACATGGAACACAATGAAGTGTTCTGGAGTTCCTAGTCTTTGAAGTGTTATCCATAATTTGTTATGATTCACGCTGTTGAATGCTCTGTATAGACAATAAAATGCAAATAATAATCTTTCTGGAATCCTCTGCTTTCAGCCAAGGTTAATTTGGCATCAACTGAAAGCTTTTCTTCAGTTCTTTCAGCTTGAGAAATATCCTGCATTTTTAATCATGATTTTCCATTTTCCTACTGAAATCTTTGCATGGTTTTTATATTGTTTTAAATTGTATTATCAAGCTTCCCTTGGAAATCTTCTGCTCAACCCCTTTGCTTCATAATTCTTTATTCCCTTTCCAGCAGTTTTTCATTCTTTTATTTCTAATTTTTTTTTATTTTTCCTGTATAATATACTTTATGTAATATCCATCACTTATGTAACTAGTCTTTGCTCATTAGCCTTCAAAATATCAGATTTCGTAAGGTGTAGACTTAATCTCCCCTTAATCTTGTCCATTTAGTAAACATTCCCTTTCAAAATGAGATTCTAGCCACAGGTAAAGAGGTTAGAGTTTATAATAATCAAATAAATTATTATAATCATATAAGGGATTATAATAGGACATATTAATGTGTCAATATGTGCCCTGCTTCCAATATAACTGGATGTCGAGGAAAACCTTTCTTCTTTGCTTTTTGATGAGCCTGGATCTTATATCTGACTTGTCACCTAGTTTCTGCTTTGAGGGACTTATGCCAGTGGCCTGCTGATCCTTGGAGTCCTTAGCAGCCTGGTAACTAACCTACCCATCTTAGATTTGCTCAATTCTAAAACAGAGCCGTCATCTGACCATCCTCTCTGGGGTTCATCAGCCTCTGACACTATGTGAGTCAGGAGGAAACTCCAACCTAAATTTGACCCATAGGCTTTGAACTTGCCCCTATCTGCACCTGTTTGATCTATTTACTTTATTCTATGTTATTCTATGTTGTTGATACTCTCCATTAAATACGTTGTGACCCAAAGCCATCCTATGCAAAACAAATGGTCCAGTCTATGCATCCTCACAATTGTTCCTGTGTTTGTGACCATTGTTGCAGCTAAGTTGTCCATAGACCTCTTTGAGGGTCTTTCTATAGACACCCCTCTACTTTACGGAGCCTGAGGTCCTTTTACAGGGAATAGTCTCTCCTAACAACTCAACCATAGCATGTAAGACAGAGTTTCCCCATCCTTGCCTGTCAGGAGCAGTCAGTCTTTATTTCCTCCAAGACAGATTTGCTTGACCTTTTTTGGCAGTTCATGGTATTTCCAACATTCTTCTCAACACTACACTTCAAATGCACTGGTTCTACTTTGGTCTTCCTTATTCAATGTCTGATTTTCACATGCATACGAGGCAATTAAAAATACCATGGCATGGGTTAGACACCCAAAGTAACATTCTTCCTCCTCAGAGGAACATTCTTGTTTTTCCACACTTTAAAAAAGAGTTATGAAGCAGATTTGTCCCATGGAATGCATCGTTTGATCACTTGACTGCTGTATCCATGAACATTGTGAATTCAACCATATTTTATATAAAATTTCAAATATGGATTTTAAAATTTGATAGAGTTCCTTGATACAAACTTTCTAGATACCTACAAAGGGTGCCTAGGTGGTGTAGTAGGTCACCTGTAGGCTACTCACCCCAAGATCCAACCACCAGTGACTCCAAGGAAGAGAGATAATCGTTTCTGCTCCTGCAAAAAGTTACATTCTCACAAACCCATATGTGGAGTTCTTTTCAGTCTGATAGTTTCTGTGCACCAGAATAGACTGAATAGCAGTGTGGTTTGGGGTTGCTGGTTTCTGACATAGGCAAGCTTTTGGTTTTGTTCTCTACCAGATATAGCCTCACACTATTTCTAAGGAACGTATTATCGGAAAAAAACTAAGCGGAAAATAGGCAAAGGTCATACTAAAGTAATTCATGGATGAAACGGAAATATTTTTAAAGTCACTGTCACATTTTATAGGCATTCAATCTTAGGAATGCTGCAAGAATTGCAAATTTAACTAATCATGAGAGATAATTTTTCAGCAAAAAGATTGGCATAATTTTTTCATTTCTTAATGATAGTTTTCAATGCTGATGAGAGTAGAGTATAATATTTATTCTCATATTTGAAGAAAGAAAATCAGGGGAAAATCCTTTTAAAAATTGCAATTTTGACCCCTTCTTAGATTGTATGATGCCCAATAATATTTATGGCAGAGTTATTGGTAATCGTGGAATATTGTTTTTGGTTGCCCTCAGTCCATTCTGAAGCAAGACAACACCGATGGGCAGCCTGGTACTCTCTCTCACCAGAGCGAATCCCAGCTGGCAGCAGCAGCTCTGGGGGACGGGGTAGACCTGCTTCACAGGGTCTCTAGGCTGTACTGGTGATTGAATCACACTGCCACCTCCCTCATTAGAGCAGCCTAAATGGCAATGACTTTAGAATGGTTAAATAAAAGGTCAAGTTCCCTTTGACTTACTATTATGCATTCATTTAAATTCAAGCTACTAAAGTCTACTTCAAGGTCACAAGAAGATGTTCATGATTGGATCGGGATATAACAATGCATGAACTAATTGGGTTATAAAAAAGGTGCATGTGTGTGCAGAGGAAGAGAAAATGAGAAACAGGCAGCTAGAGAGCAAGGGAAATATGCCAACCACCAATCTCTGTATCATCAAACAAGTAAGGTGTCTCTTTTCCACTTTTCAAAAATGAATTTCCACATTTTAAAATCAGAGACAATTTACAGTTAGAGTTTTAAATTATAGGAACAAAATGTTAAACAATATTTTATATGCCCATTGTCTTTCTCTTCTTCAATCCCCTCCTCAACAATTGTACGTGAGTTCAGAGAAGAGACAAGAAGTTACAACTTGTGGCTTTGGTAATGATATATTTTTTAATGTTTCTATTACAGTCCCTTTTGTTTCTTTAATGGTGACTTTGTGCTTCATAGTCATGCTTGGGAAAGAGGTTTTATTGTGAATTACGTATGTGTGCTACTGGTCTTTTTCAGATAATAACATCTAATCATTATCTTGCCACATCTAAATGTCACAGTTCTACAAAATGCACAAATATTTTGGATGACTGAAAGTCATGCTGAAGATATCAGGAAAAAAGAACAGTTATAACACATGAGATTTTAAAAGCACTAATTTTTCAGTGACTCTTAATAATTCATACTGTGAATAGATATTAACTCAGCTTTTTCACCTTTCTTTTGCCTTGTTGAAAAGGTCAAGCATACTCCACTTACTTCAGAAGAAAGAAAACTCCCTGGCCACTCCCAAGCCTTGTGTAACAAAAAGATAGATACAACTTTCTAATATGAATTGGGGAGGGGACAATGACCTATAAATTCTCTGTATGATGGGTTTTTAAAAATAATTTATATATATGTGTATCTTTGCAGCATAACTTTGAGCCTCTCACTCACTAACCTTTCAATTTACTTATGTTTATTGTTCTTCACTTCAAACTTCTGTTGTTGTTGAGGATAAACACAATAAAACAAATCAACAGGTGTTGTGTGTTCCACTCAATGACTTGGATTCCATCCTCATGTCACGCAACCATCTTCCTTCCTCTTATGAGTGGATTTTCCTCTTGCGGTTCCTAGTTAAACTTCCGAGTTGGTGCTGTCAATTTGATCCCATATAGAAAGTTCCTAAATACTCAAGCATCTAATGGAAGACATTTTTACTAGTTAAGATAAACTGGTATTTGGGTTTAAGAAGACTTCAGGAAATATTTTTGGTTTAATATTTAGAGAATAATCTTGGGGCAATCATTTTGAGTTTATATAGTTTCAGTGTTTCCAAAAAGTCTGGATGTCATTAGAATTTGACATTATATTTTTCATATTTCTGTCTGTTGATGAGGATTCCTCTCTAGACTCTGATCAAAATATCTAGTCATAGTAGTCATGCACAGTTGATATTTTATGACCTCATGACAAAGGATGAAATTATCCACACATTTCTTTCCCTTCTCCAATTCCAGGCTCTTCTTCTTTCTCTTTTCCTCCAGGAGAATAGAGATCCACTGCTCTACTTTAGACTGCCACATGCAACCTTTAAACACCCCAAGCATTATGCAATAAATTAGGAAGTAGAATAGATGCATTAAACATGTTGTTTGGCTAATCTTATTGTTAAATACTATCAGATTCTATTTCCCTTTAAATATCAAATTCTAACAGAACCTGTTTCCAGTAATTATTCTAATAGTTTAGAGAATTCTTAGATGATATATTTTTAGACAAACACGTTCCCAGAAGAAAGCAAAAGGAGGCTTCCTATTGCCAGTCTCAAAACCTACCACACATTTACAGGAATCGAAACCACCTAGTGTTGTTACAATGGCAAACATAAACAGGCTTCAATCCATTTGTGAAAATTTCCATTATTTTTTCATTCTATTTTCTACAATTTTTCAAGTCCCCTCAAATAGATCAATGCAATAGAATTGAGAAAACAGATTAAAATGTGACTACATGTGGACAGCTGTCCTTCAACAAAGGGCCAAACCAGTTAAATGGAGAAGAGGTCATCTATTTAACAAATGATACTGGAAAAACTCGCTATCTATTTGTAGAAAAAATGCGGCAAGATCCATAAAATCAACTCAAGATAGATTGAAGAACTAAAAGGAAACTTTAAAGCACAAAGATCAAAGAAGATTGTCAATTAGAGACCCAAATTCCTGGCACAATACACTATCAAATATAACTAACAGTACACACACAGTCAAAGATAAACTAGATGGCAGATCCCTTTTAAAAATTAAACATTTATGCACATCAAAAGACTTCACTGAAAAAGTAAAAAGAGAACTTACAGCATAGAAAACTATTTTTCACAATGATGTATCAGACAAGGAACTAATCCCTAAAATTTATATAAGACATCAATACCTCAACAAGAAAAAGATAAAAATCCAATTTTAAAGGCATGCACTGATATTTCAACAAAGAAAACATTCTGATGGCCAATTAGCATATTAGATAACTATTTACAGTTATAGACAGAAATTATAGACACAAATCAAAATGAGGCCTTACAGCCTCAGAAACTCTACATAGGATTGCTATGACTCAGTGACCATGGGTATAGGTTTAAACCCATAAAATGTAGAACTGGTTACATTTTAATAATGCACATGGTATATAACATCATCACTATACCATACACACATATCCCTGTAGAGATTACTTAAATCCCTCAAGAAAAATGACACAATTGT
This sequence comes from Nesogale talazaci, assembly GCA_004026705.1. Classification (NCBI taxonomy): domain Eukaryota; kingdom Metazoa; phylum Chordata; class Mammalia; order Afrosoricida; family Tenrecidae; genus Nesogale; species Nesogale talazaci. The sequence continues at coordinate 201,956 of PVJH01000604.1, forward strand.
CAAATTTTATTAAGCTTGAGGGTTTTATTTTCCTAGAAGGCTGTTTTCCTGTGCTTTCATTTTTTGGTAGACTACTACTCATATGATGACCAGAAGTCTATCCATCACATTCTCCCCAGGATAACGTCTGAATGATTGAACAGGTGAGAGTACACTAAAAATTACTACAATTAGTGTTCCAGCAGCAGTGTGCTCTGCCCATCACAACTGCTCTTTGTGTCATCAAGGCACTATCCAAACCAAGAGAATTCTTGTGCCATGGCAACAAGGCCTAAGATCAATTTTTAAAACAAAATTCAAGAAAACATCTTTCCAAATAATATGAAGCTTTAAATCAAGTTTACAGAAAGGCTGCCTCACATGAAACAACAGATTTTTGATGATCCAACAATTAACCTCCATGAGAGAAGGACAATTAACCTCCATGAGAGGACAATTAACCTCCATGAGAGAAGAAACTGTGGCTGAAGTCCAGAAACTGGTGGAAGAAGAACATAGAATTATTACCAATGCAACTGGCTGCTGAAATTGGTATTACCAATAACTCATTGTAATTTTCTTGCTTTGTTTTTTCAGTTTTAAATGTACATCTTTGTCTCAGCAAATATTTGACTGGCTAAGAATCCCATGATTTGTAAGCTCAAAGAACTTACCTTTCGATTAATATTTTAAACAAGACAAAAGCAAATGAAAATAATTTTTTTGGAAACAATTGTAACAGATGATTCACAAATGTCTGTTTGGAGAGTGGAGGGTCCACTCAAAACAACCATTTCTGGAATCTGCTGGTCCTGTTCACTTGAGGGCAGAGAAACAAGTTCAGGAGTTTATGGCATCTCTGCTTTGGTTTGGTTTTGATTTTACTCTCAACAGATAAGCTTGATAGGTTTCCCCCAATGCTGCTGCTGTTGTTGTGATTGTTGGTACCATTGGGTCATTTCTGACCTTCAACAACCCTATGCGTAACAGAGAGAAATGCTACACCAACCTTATCATTCTTCTATAGTTGAGCACAGTGTTGCAGTTCCTGTGTCCCTCTTGTGGAAACTCTTCCTCGTCTTCCTAAGCATAAGGTCTTTCTTCAGGGCCTGGTCTTGCCTGACAACATGCCCAAAGTCTTGGAGATGAAGCCTCTCCATCCTTCTTCAATTGACACAGAAAAATCAGGGGTTTATGATGAAGAAATAGGAAAACAGGGAACAGTTGAGGCAAAGCACAGGAAAGCTGCATGGAGAAATTGCTTTCTTATTGTCTCAACTATGCACCCACTCCTGCTTTAGGAAGAGTATATAAGGCTGGGTATAAAGAAACAAAAACAATGACTCTTGTATGTATTAAGAAATGATTTCTATCAAGAAATGGTTCACACATTTATAAAAGCTTGTATGTCAAGTCTGATTGAAGTTCCAGGGTAATATTTAAGCTATGGACTGCTCCTGAGTACTGCAGTTGCAGGGACTATAGACCAGGCCATGGGAAGATGAAGGAACTGAATATCTGCCAAATGGATCCAAGGCTTCTTTTATGTGTGTCCAACTCCGAGTACTGATTGACACTGATTCTATTGCTGGATTTGGACCCTGCATTTGATTTATCAACCACATGCTACAGACCCTGCTGATTTGGCCAGTATCATGATATAAATCTCTTTATAATAGGATAGACCAGGAGATCAAAAAGAATCAGTTGCAGGATCCCAATCCAGCAGTCAAAGTCAACTAGCTTCTGCACACTTGACAGTCTATATTAAGAGGAGGTCACACCGAACGAAACCTCCCTCAAAAGTGTCAAGACTGTGACCATACTAACTTTTTTGTTGCCTCACAACTCCCATCATGGAGTTGACCACCCTATTGTAGATCATATCTACCACAGGACAATCTTGGCCAACCCAAATTGACATAAAATCTAACTATCATACATAGCAAGGTAGCAGTTCTCAATGTGTGGGTCATAACCCCTTTGGGGGTCAAATGACCCTTTCACAAGGGTTGCTTAATATATGCTCATAACAGATGTCAACATTATGATTCACAACAGAAGCAAAGTTACAATTATGAAGTAGCAACAAAATTAAATTTACGGTGGGGGGGCACAACAGCATGAGGAACTGTATTAAATGGTTGTAGTATTGTAGTATAGGCTGTGACAAGCCTGTATAGGTCAGAATACCTCTCTCTTTTAGGTGAATTTGTGTTCTTTTGTTCTAAGTTCTGTGTTCTGTTATTAGCTCTCATTTTGTCGATGAAGCCATATGATTCTTTTCTATAACAATTTGTTCTGCCTATATTATTTGTTGTCTTATTTGTCATAAGAAAGATCGCAGAGAACACAGAAAGAGACCTAGACGCCTACTGTTGGAGTCACCTCACTCACAGGTGAGTCTGTATTTTGCAAGGAACCTATGTGCATTAGGGCAAACGTTACAGGGGTCACCAATGAAACTGGATGCAGTGATTCTTCCATCTCATTTTTTTTTAATCCTGTGAGTCTGACTTTGATCGAAAGAGAGCTTTTTCTCTAGTGATCCTCTTGCACCTGCCTTTTAAAGTGACCCACTATCAGATGGAGACCCCAAGAAACAAACTACATCCGTATGACTCTTTACCACCCATTGTTGGCTCTCCCCAGAACTGAATTAACCCCTTCTCTGGGAAAGTGCCCATGTCTTATATGTACTCTAACTGCAGTCTGAATTCTTTTGCCTGTACACACACACACACACACACACACACACACACACACACACATATATATATATATATCATATATATATATATGATACACACACTCTAGGTCAGTAAAACAGAGGAACAATCTCAAGGAGCGGTAAGAGCAGGCTCACACCTAACAATGATGGAGATGGCACCATAATACCACGCTTTGCTCTGTTCTGTTGACCATATGATTCAGAACCAATTCGATGACACCTAGTAGCAGCATAATACCAATCCAAAAGTATTGCCACTACCTCAATTCTGACTGCCCACCGGGGTTCCAGGTCCCACATCTTTACAGAGACAAACTGCCACATCGTTCTCCCATGAAGTGACTGATGGGTTCACTTTTCTTACCTTAGATTAGAGCAGCTGAATGCTTAACCACTACCTTCATGGGAAATTTTAGTTTTCTTTAAATCCATTTTCATGAGCTTTTTAACTCCCCTTTGCATGACTTTGGCCACCTCTAGTGCCACCTGCAAATCAACCCCGCCCCCCTCCCACCCGCCACCTTCCACTTTACTAAATGTGCTGCCCTTTACCTGGGCCTTGTCTTCCCTGGTAATAAATCTGAAAAACATGAGGTAGAGTTTCAATCTCTTCCTCACAGTAAGTACCAGTCAGGCGGATGGCATATCAGATAACCCCGAGTTTCCCCCAACTCACAATGCTTAGATCAAACATAGTCCTTCCCCCTCTATGATCCCACTCTTGCAAATATAAAAGGGCAAGGCTCATTTTACAAGTGGGGATTATAATATTAAGTGCACAGGAGAGGAAAGTGTCTATTAGCTTTCAGAGAGCTCCTCTATTTATAATCTTTTGTCTGTTCTGAGTTCACTTTGCCTCCATTATAATTCATACATACCAGATATAAAGATCTGGATGAATAATAAAGATAACATGAGTTCCATAATCCACTGACCTAGGCAGGACCAGTTACATTCAGATATAATCTCCTGGCCCATTACCCAAACTTCCCAAATATCCCTTACAGCCAGAAGGCAAGTAACTTAAACTGCAGGCAAAAACGTTATATCCAAAAATCTTCTTATACCATTCATTAGTCCTTGTAATACCCATTCTGCTAATAAAACAACACAAGCAAAAGCATCAGTTAAGTCCAGACACCAGGAAAATAATCAACATTGTTAACCCTCTATTTTTGTAGTGCTTCTCCCCAATCTATCAAGTCATTAATTTTGAAGCCCCTTGCTTCGTTACAGTAGAGCCTTGCTCTGCCTTTTTCAAGATAAACTGATACAGTTGATCCCTTCACCACAAAATTCAGTGTGCGTCATTGGAGAGTTCTCCTGCTTATTTCAGGTACTCAACCAGGACTCTAAACATCTGGATGTTTTTTTCTGTGACAGTTCTAATACAATATATGTAGGTTATCTCCTACTTTGCTCAGAGCACAAGAAAGCCTGTAAAAAGGAATTGCAATGTGCAGAGAGGGAATGGTGCACTAACCCATCCAAGGGGAGTGTATAGTTTATATCTCCACAGGAAAAGAGAGACCAAATTTAAACCCAGTGTTATAGGATGTGAATGCGTTATGTTTAAAGTCTTGGTTGAGTGCTTGAAAGAAGCAGGCAAACACTCCAGAGACCCACAGTGAATTTCGTGGTTTGCTGTGTTCACCTGGTGAATCATCAGCTGTATTGGTATATCTTTAAAAAGGAAGAACAAAGGTCTACTGTAATGAAACAAAACTTATGACTCAATAGTTTTGGGGTAAGCACTACAAAAATGGAGGGAGGGCAATGGAGGGAGACAGTGGAGGGGTCTGAGTGACCCACCCCAAACCCAACTACATGGATAGTCCCCACTCTCCTCAGGGGAGTTTGCTTTAGAGGACAGCACTGAATCTGCAGCTTGGGGTGTGGGACATACCTGATCAGAGCACATGAGAACAAATGAAGGGGGAGGAAGAGAAAGTGGAGTGTATCCTGGCCCACTGAGCCTTGAGGACAATATCCCCACTCGGAACAGCCAATGAACAGAGAGGACCATATTTCCGGCCCCACCCCACTATAGAACATGGCATTTCTCACTGACCCAAGGGCTATGGGGACAACAATGGAGAAGCAGGGTAGGGATTGTACCACCACACCAAGGGTGTGCAGCAGAACATGGAGTTCCTGAAGGAGTGTCAAGGATATACTTTAGGGTCAGGGTGTGGCACCTCATTGGACTCAAACTTGGGATACTCCTGGAAGTCACTGAACAGATCTTGAACTATCTACAGGTTTTTATTTTGTTATTATTATTTTTATTATTTTCTTATTTATATATACTTTTTGGACATTGGTGATTTTTTTGTTCTTATTATCATCATTTTATTTTCTTTGATCACTTCATCTTTGAATCCCTTTTGTTTTGCTTTGTTTTGTTTTTCTAGATACGGTAGGCTGGATGAACAGTCTGAAGGAGAAAATAACAAACAATGGGACTAATGGATCCAGGAGGACATGAGAGATGGGGAGATGGGGGAAAGGAGGTGGAGTTGCACAACCCAGGGATAAGGGAACAACAAGTGATTTAAAATCAGTGACAAACTTGGTGTAAAAGGCATGATAGGGATTGATCAAGTGTAATGTAACAGAGAGAAATTAATGAAATCCAAATGGAGGCTGAGCATGGTAGTGGGACAAGAGGAAAGTAAAAGGAAATAGAGGAAAGAACGGGGGATCAAAATACAGGCATGTACATAGGTCAATATATTTATATATGTTGACAGGGAAATAGATATATGTGCATATACTTATAGGGTTAGTATTAAGGCAGCAGATGGACATAGAACAAATCTTCCTCGATGCAAGAACACTTTGTTCTATTAAATTGGCATTCCATGATGCTCACCTTCCTGATATGATCACTGAAGATGAATGTGTGCAAAAGTGGTGAAAAAAGCTGATGGCACCCAGCTATCAAAATATATAGCATCTAGGAGTCTTAAAGGCTTGAAAGTAAACAAGCAGCCATCTAACTCAGAAGCAACAAAACCCACATGGAAGAAGCATGCCAGCCTGTGTGACCACAGGTGGAGAAGGGATCAGTAATCATCCTCCAAAGAACTAAAAATCACAACACTGTGTGCCCACCTTTCTAATATGATCACTGATGACAAATGTGTGCATAAGCAAAAATGAAGAAAGCTGATGGTGCCTGGTTATCAAAAGATATATTGTCTGGGATCTTAAAGGCTTGAAAGTATACAAGTGGCCATCTAGCTCAGAAGCAACAAAGCCCATATGGATGAAGCACACCAGTCTGTGTGAACACAAGGTATTGACAAACTAACAATTATATCATTATATATGAAGGGGAGTACATATTGGGACCCAAAGTCCATCAGTAGGTGAGATGACATCCCCTCAAGGAAGAGACGAGTCAATCAACAATGTGCAGCAACAATGAAATATGCAACTTTCCTCTAGTTCTCAAATGCTTCCTCCCACCAACTATCATGAGCCCAATTCTACCTTCCAAATCCAGCTAGACCAGGATATATACACTGGGACATAGAGGAACTGGAAACATGGGGAATCCAGGACCGATGATCCCTTCACAACCAATGGTGAGAGTGGTGGCAGTAGAAAGGAGAAACGTATTTCAGGGATCTACATATAACCTCCTCCCTGGGGTACAGACCACAGAGAAGTAGGTGAGGAGACACATCGGACAGTAAGGGATATGACAAAAAAGGATAATTTGTAAATTCTTAAGGGTTCATGAGGGAAGGGAACAGAGGAGGGAAGAGAAATATGGAGAGCTGATATCAAGGGCCTAACTAGAAGGAGGATGAGTTCAAGAATGATAATAACGACAGAGGCACACATGTGATTTGCATATAGTTGATGTATGTATTGATCATGATAAGAGTTGTATGAGCCCCGAAAAAAATAATTTTTTTAAAAAAGGAATTGCATTTACTGGTTATCGGCTTTAGCAGAAACAAACATAAAAATATATAAATGACAATCTTTCCAAAACATAGTCCATCATGAAGGACATGACCTAGCAACAGAAATAAAAGACACTATTTCTTTTCTGATAAATTAAGAATATCCAAACTTACTCTAGACTTCTTAAAAAACAACAGTGAAGTTGATTTCTAAGTTAAACTACATATTAATTAGGTGCCACATTTTCCTGAGATTCTGACATCCCTTTTTTTATTGGCTCAAGATGGGACCCTCTCCTCTCAAACACAAATGTCAATAAGTCTGTTGTCAAAGAAGGGCTTTCAGCAGCCGCTTCCCTGGAAATCTTTATAGGAACTTCTTTTGTCTATTTGTGCATGAGTAATCCACATAAGCCCTTGGAACATTAATTCAACTCCATAGGAACAATCAAAACCCCATTGCTTATTACAGCCTCACACTTGAATCAGTTGCAAAGGCTTACACACCTTACCTTTGGGCAATAACTGTGGATCTTTGAACAAGGTGAATTTGAATTGCATGGGTCCACTTATACATAGATTTTTTGTTTCATAAAATATATTGTATAAGTTTTGGGGGATTTTTGGCAATTTGAAAAAAATCACAAATTTACCAAATAGCCTGGAAATATTGATTAGAGTACATCATGAATGCATAATGTATATGTAGACAGTAGTCTTTTTGGTCACTGACTACTATAAAACATTCATGATCTACCATAAAAAGTTAAAATTTATCCAAACATATGGCCAGGATATACAAGACACCCTTATAAACTATGCAAGACACCATTCAAGGTTGCGAGAAGTGAAAACAAAACATTAAGATGCAGTATTAGATCCTAACTGCACATGCATACTGTATAACTAAATTGATTTTATAACCACTTCAAGTTATTATTATTGTGAGCTCAAGTATTGCTACTATCTGCTTAAAATTCCATGACATTCTTGAGAAGGTTCTTGGCACAGTATATGTATGTATGGATTGTGCTAAGTGATGTACAAACCCCCAATAAAATGATTAAGTAATAATAATAAAAAGAATCCAGGGCAGATAAATTCCTTAAGACCAATAATGAGATTTTTGATACCAGAACAGTAAGGAGAAGGTGGGAGGAAAAAGGGGGACCCCAAAACAATGGGTGACATATAACTCCCTCCCAGGGTATAAACAACAGAAAAGTGGGTGAAGGGAGACAGCAGTTGGTGTAAGACATGAAATATATATATATGTATGTATGTATATAAATTATCAAGGGCTCATGAGAGAAGGAGGGTGAGGGAGGGGTGAAATTTAACTGATCCCAAGGGCTCCAATAGGAAAAATATGTTTTGAAATTGATGATGGCAGTATATGTATAAATGCGCTTGACACACTGGATGGATTGTGGTGAGAGCTATGAGTCCCCAATAAAATGATTTAAAAAAAATAAAAATAAGTTCTGTGACACTAATCATTTCCTTGTTCATTTCTCAAACAAACTACTTGATAAGTTGTATACGCTAGTGAAAAGTGAGCTCCTGCAGTTCTCACACAAGGTAACACCAGAAACCCTGAATGACTTCATGAGAATCTTGCAATACCTCTGTGATGCTGAAAAGCCCCAAGAAGAGTGAAAAGTCATGACATTGCAAAAAAATTGAAGTGCTTGACATGTGCTGTAACTTTTGGTCTTTAGCTGTGGTTGCTTGCCTGCCATTAAACGGCAAATGAGCCCAGGATAATGACCATGGGGGGGGGGGGGGGGTGTGGAGAGAGAGAAATGTGTGAAGTCATTCCCACAGCAATGTCAGCAGGGAGTGAACACCTTGTGCCCTTATGGCTTAATGTCTCTTCATCTGATAATGGAAGTAAAATTTTACGTGAATGTAGTGTTATACGTGTAACAAACAAAATATGGGCTCATAGAATTCTATCAGTAATAAACTTAGTCAGCAGTACCTTGTTAGTAGATAAGTTAAGGGGAAGTTAAGAGTTATGCGTGGATTCTCAACTCTGCCTACATTGGTACCCCGACACTCCATTGTGTTCAAGGGGTAACGGGACTCCCATTGGAGGAGGTGGAGGGTTTGTGTTTGTTCTCCTCACACACTAGAGTGGCTACTATCAACCGAAAATACACTACTTTTCAGATAGCCAATTAACCTCATAAACATTCCATTTCTCTTGACTTCTCACATTCCTGTCCCTGATGCAGCACTCTGAAACCTGGCATGATTCAGCCCCTTCTAGAAGAAGGAAATCCCATGGGCATGTTACCTCCATTATGAAAATCCACATAGCTCATTCAGATTGGTTAGAGTCTCATTGATAGTTTTGATATAATGATATGTCTTGATAGATCACCCCTCAAGTATGAAAGTGAAAATTATCAAACAGAATATGCTGTCATTAATTTAAGCTTAATAAAAGATTCAGGTCCTTTTCTGAGGTAAAATCCACCCAGATGGCAGAATTTGTTGTATTTACCAGAGAGTAACATACATACATACATATATGTGTGTGTATGGCAGCAGATAATGACTTTAGAATAGTCCATAACTCAGTGACATCATTAAGATGGATGTCACCTGGTGCAGTAATTCACGATGCCACTCTGTCCCTGACCAGAAATGTTCTCCCATACAGATATCCTAGTAAAGCTTAGTATAAGCTTTAACCAGAGAGAAATAAAAAGTGGTTTCAGAAAATTTATAAAAAATAATCTACTGCCTTTTAATTCCACTTTTCTATGAACTTTTTAAAGTACCCCCTTATGTGATAGCTGTAAACTGTTGAAATGTAATATTTCTTAGATTATACAAATGCTAAGAATAGAATTGTTTTAAAATATTTCCGTATTGAATGACATTATTATAACATTAATTGTAGCTAAGCAGAAGGCTTTTTGTGATTTTTCTCCTTTTCCTTTACTAATTTATTTAAAAAATATATTGACATATATTCACAAATACTAATTACTACAATATTGTAACTAAAACACCAGAAAATGTGACAAAACCCGGGGCTATAAAAATAGTCAGCAATACAACAGTGTGTGCTCATGATCTGCAAAAATGTGATTCAGACCATCTTTGAAATTAAGTATAATAATAACTGACAAGAGCTCGTTGGAGGTTCAAAGAAGTAAATTAGCGTGGAGATCAGGAGCTTTGGTGGCAGAGTGGGTTTTATTTTGGACTGCTGACCAAGAGACAAGCAGTTTGAACCCACCTAGTGCTCGGGGTGGGGTGGGGGTGGGGGAGGAAGAAATTTTCTGTTCCAGTCAAGAGTTACTGCCTCAAGAAAACTAAAGTGGCCAATCTCCTCTGTCCTATAGGATTGATGTGAGAGGGACTGACATGGGTGTGGTGGGTAGCACAGTCTTTGTCATTCCCACCAAAATACATTTTCCTGCTGGGGGAGAGAAGACGGGGGAAGATGCTGATCCATCATTTGATTCAATTGTGAGTGATACCTAACAGGTTCATGATGCTTGCCATTCTGTTGGTTATAAAAGCAGTCATCTCAGTAGGAAGAAGGAATTGATTTCCATCAAAGAAAGAGTTCCCAGGAGTAGGTGGAATCCATCTTCAGAATGCCAGGGTTATCCCTGTCCAGTGAACCTCCTTGACTGAAAGACAGAAATCCCTGACACCACATCAGCATCAGAGAAAGAGTAAAACCAGTGCACTAGGCCAAGAGGTGGGCTCCCTGGGCTGGAGGCTTGCTGAAGCACTTAATTGGGGGGCACTAGGTTTGTTGTTCCATCAAGCTGGAGCCAAGAACCTTCAGGGTGAAGTTTATAATAGAGTGGAATACTCTTTGGGCATTTATCAGCAAAGCTCAAGGACCTTTATTATTTTTCCCAAGCAGGGCAGAGTTAAGGCGTCACGTGGTTGTGATGATAGGGACCAATCTGTAAACTCCTAGCACCTTGCATTTAAGGCTCTTTGAATGCTAATAATTACTTTCAATAATTTATTTAGACTCTGTCTCTTTGAATGCACTGAGAAGTCCAGGATTTTAGGGAAACTGTTGAAAAAAGCCTTTAAGGAACAGGGAGGATTAGAGCGCATTCTCCTCCTTTTCCATACCCTACCCTAACAGATTAAAGTAGACCTGGGTCATGACTAGTCATTGGTTTTACATGTCTGACCACTTAGCTATGTTGAGGAATTTCCCTTTTATTAACATTTTATTGAGTATTTCAATGAAACATGGATGTTGATTTTGTCAAATATCTTTTCTGTATTGATTCATATAATCATGATTCATTATTTCATTTTAACTCTGGTGGACTACATTGTTTTGCTGATATTGAACCATCATTGCATACCAAGTAGAAGTTCCACTTGATCGTGATGTATTTTTAAATGTTTTATTGAGTTCTGTTAGCTACAATTATCTTGAAAGTTTCTGCAGCTATGCTCATAAGAAATATTGGTCTGTAATTCTCTATTATGGTAATATATTTTAGTAATTTTATTTATCAGGAATAGAAAATTTGCACAAATATTTATAAGCAATCATTTTAGTGCTATGCCTTTAAGAATGTTATTGGAAAACTGTCCTCAAGTTTCAAAACTGGAATGATTCTGCTGACATGACTGAAGGATGCTGTGAAAACAAAGTGGCTCTGAAAGGACATATGTGAAAATACACAGTGATAAGAAACTTTTAGATGTACTCATGTTTTATAAAGAAGTGACTGCTATAATGGAAATTGTTCATGCAAAGATAGACAAAGATAACATATACACATAAAACTTCTCTCTGAACATATCTCCTGTATAGTAGTTCAAGACAGAAAATAGCACAATTGCCCTTCAATCGATGACAGAATGAAAATTTATGTGGCCTAGTCATACAAAAGTATATTACTCATCAATAAAAAGTAACACACACTCAAACATATGGATATATCTCAGGTGTGTTATGCTAAGTAAAGGAAAACACAGTTTCAAAATGTAAATCTTTTTGCTTGTGAACCAGGTTCATGGGTGCCATAGACTTAGAAGCTCCAATGGTTTGCATCTGACTAGAAATACTATTCTTTTTCATGATTTTTAGTTTTGTCCTGTAAACTTTCACACAATTAATTTTTTAATAAAAATGTTAAGGTTTCAAATTACTGATTCCATTTATATGACATTAAAAAAACACTACCGGGGATAAGGAATAGCTCTGCGGTTCTTAGGGGTTAGTGGTAGAGACAGGGTTGACTGTAAAGGGGAACAGGAGAGGAAGGTAGGTTCTGGGGAAGAGAATGAGCTGGTGTTGTGATCGTGTTGTGGTGATTCCAAGATTATATGCATGGATCAATAGAAGTGAAGAAAATGAGAGATCACTGTACACCAAATTAAAAATTAAGTAGAAACTAATTTGTTCTTAAGATGTTATTAAATCTCGCTTTCCCTGTCCCCACTGAGCTGTGCCGAGGCGGAGGCCGGTGTGTGTGTTCAAGATTCGGTCCCACCTGTAACCTACCACCATGGCCAAGGAAGGCATTGCTACTGGAGGTGTAATGGACCGTAACACTGCTTTATGAGAGGTGCTGAAAACCGCCCTCCTTCATGATGGCCTTGCATGTGGAATTCGCAAAGCTGCCAAAGCCATCGACAAGCGCCAAGCTCATCTCTGTGTGCTTGCGTGCAACTGTGATGAACCTATGGATGTCAAGTGAGGGGAAGCCCTGTATGCCGAACATCAAATCCACCTCATTAAGGTGATGACAACAGGAAACGAGGCTGGGCAAAACTGATAGAGAGGGAAAACCCCAGAAAGTGGTTGGTTGCAGTTGTGTGGTTGTTAATTACTCTGGCAAAGAATCTCAAGCCCAGAATGTCACTGAAGAATACTGTAAATGCAAAAAAGGGGGAAAATAAAACTTTGCTAATTGTTTTTACAAAAGATTTTATTAAAAGGTGGCATAAAGAAAATGAGAGAAGAGAACACTGTATTGATGCTGGTGTTGTCTCACTTAAATGAACTTTACTTTTCTGGATACACGCTGTGAAAGGCATAGACAGAATGCAATGTTATAGGTTAGAGTGTCCAGAATATTGAGAATGATCTTTAGTTCATGCTCTTTATGAAATTTGTCCTAATAACCAATTTTGGACAAAAAGGAGAATCAGTCAAGATACTGTTACTGAAGGTGATAGAATACTCTGTCTGACCAATCCCCCATTAGGAATGATGGCGAAGATTTGGTGATTTGTGAATTATTACAAATCCTGAGATTCAAATTTCATTAGAATTAGATGATAAGAAGTTTGCAAAAATAAGTGTGGGAAGCTAGTTCATGAAAAGATAGAATGCTAGACTTATTTGAACCACTGAAATGATGAGATCATTCATATTTTTAAATGATCTTATATATATAAATGTACACAAATTATTTTTGAACCCCTCCCCCTTCAAACCCTGAAATTCATTGCTCTTGCATCCATCTTGATACCTAATGACTCAACAGAACAAAGTCAAATTCCCTCTTTTGGTACAGTTTTGACACTTGACATGAAGTCACAAAAGTTATTTAAATTGTTCTACACACACTGCATCTGCTTCATGTATTACACTTTGTATATATATTATTTGATATTCCACGTGTATAGTATTATTTTTAATTTATTTAAAGATATTTTAAGTTTCTACTTCCATTTATAGATATATATTAAAATAGCAAACTATTCCAAAAAAGAAACTTAAGCCTTAGTTATAAAACTCAGGACAATCAGCTGCTCATCAACAGTGAACTACGATTGTTCAATATTCGTTTTAAAAAAAATTTTTAAGGCATCACTGCCCTCTGGTGGTGGGAGTAGGAGGCCCAGTCTTTGCTCCTGTGGAGCCACTGCTGGAATTGAACCTCCATCCCAGTGGACCGCAGTCCCACACACAACCACTATTCCACCGGGAGCTCAGCCTTGTTCAGTATTCTTTATGGTCATTTATTCTTATGGGAAAGTGTGCCTAAAAGGATGCTTAAGTACACATTAACTGAAAAAAAAATCAGTGTTTTAGGGGCATAGGAATAAAAAATGACTTAATAGAGGCAGGTAGAAATATTCACAATTCTGGAGACTTTCTTTCCATTGTCTTTTAACCTCATGTTTAGGCACCAGGGGTATTTCAAAATGGTGTGAGCAGAGGGAGATTGGGGGGGGGGGGAATCAAGCATGTTCTTTAAGTAAAAAACAATCTTGAGATTGGATTCAGGACTTCTCATTCCTCTTTACATATGACTTTTTGCTAGGGAGCAAGTGCAAATACACTCTGACATCTTTCTCACCACTGTTTGTCTAAAGACATCATACATGCAGGTATCATTATGAGGCAGCGTCTGCTTTTCCCCAGTTTGCAACCTTCTCATGTATGGTCCAAACATAGATTTTCAATACTTGGACCAGATGACTTCATTGTAGGCCCTTCAACTTCACCCACATAGCTTTATGAGAGGTTTGCAGGTTAGAAATGACTTGAAGCCCCTACGAAAACAAAACTCAACCTCCCAAAGAAAAGTAGGTTCTGTCACCTAACACCTGATAGGAAGCGAAGTTAGTGCCTAATTCCTAAATCTTCTGAGTTGCTTCTAAAATTTACTTGCAAGGTTTTGAGATGCCTTAGCTGTGCTGAAACTGATCGGAAAGGTCATAGGTAGTAAGACAATCCACCTGGGAGGCTGCGCCTAAGCCGGCTCCGGCATGCAAAGCAGGCTGAGCTTTGCAAGGTGATCATGTGCAACAAGGGCACCCTTTAGTGGACTCTTCAGCAATAACAACAGTAGAAGTCTCAAAGCAGACAGCATACAGATTAACAGTAAATTGCGGATATGCCAAGGGAGATGGTTTCCTCCCCACCTCTCTGATTATCTTACTCAAACACAGGTTTATAAAATTCATGAAAATTTGAAATCGCATACTAGATTTAAAAAAGCAAAGAAAACAAAGTATCTGGGCTCATTTTATTCACAGTACACATATCTTTAAATTAAATTTTTGAAATGTTAATCATGATATAGCTGCTTTCTGCAGAGATCAAATTTTATAAGCAATGTTTGCCTTAGCCCTACCTCTATTTCCTGAAAGTCTACATAAGATGAATGTGATTTTCCCTTGATTTTTGCTTTCATTTTTAATTGGCAAAAAATGCTAAGCCAAGTTAGAATAAAAAGTGGAAGAATCAATATTTCAAAATGAGGAAAACGTGCCCTCGTGCAAAGGTGTGGAGCTAGGCGTAGGTTTTCTGCAAAGGGGCAGGGAACAAGAGGCAGGCCCTCTGGTCGAATGATGGACATGAGGACTGCAACAATGGCCCCCAGCATGGGAACAGAGGGGCAGATGGCACAAGACCAGGCGATGTTTCCATCTAGTGTGCACACTATGTTCGCTATGGGTTGGACCTGACTGACCAGCATCCAACGATGGGAAAAGCAACTCTCTTGGTACTTTTCACACCAGGCTAGGATAAAATATTGACTTCCTTTAGCATAAAATAAGGGGGCATACTTATTTTGTCATTCTCAAAATGTTTTCACATTTAGTTTATCTTTGATTTGCTAAAGGATAACATCTGTTTGATTTGGTAAATCCCATTGTATACTTGGTTAATGCATTAAATCCTGACTTGGCAATTCAACTGGTCTTGGGCTAGGAAGTTATTGCTCAAGGGCTATTATGGTTCCTGATAATAAGAAAATTATAAGGAAGTTCTTTTAAGTTCATCACCAGTACAAAAAACCTCATAATATGGAGTATAATTGTTACATAGTAAGCAGTTAAGGCCCATCAGCCGTAGCACACACTGTTGTGAACCTGCTCATCAGGAAAATGATCAAACATTTTTAAATCCTTGCATGAGGTTCATAAACATCTCAATGTTTTATACTGAGAACTTCTAAACTTATACTTCAAAGACATAAGGAAATGGGTCCTTTAATCTGAGAGTTAGCTGATACAAGCATTATCTATTAGCTGGTAGTAACTTCCTTTACTGATTTGAAAGTAAGTGAGGATCCCATTAAAGAGACTGAAGTGTTGGAGTATTTTCTGGCAAGGAACAGTGGAAAGACACCTGTTTATAAAAAGATCTCTAAAGCAGCAACGTTGAGGACTATTATGCCCAACAAAGTTTCTTTTTGTCTGGGTGTGATATAAGGATCATATTTGTTAAAGTCCACGGTGTCATTTATCATGCATTCTCCCTGCTTAATTGCTTCCGTGATGGCTTGATTGCTGTTATTGTTTACCCAGCAGTTTCTTTACTCCAACAAATACGACATGATTTCACTTCTGTCTTGAGGTCTGCACAGGTCTTTTGGAGTGGAACATCATCTTGGCATTCAGTCTGCTGCATAACAGAAATGGGTGGCATTTTTCAAGCCTTTCTCACATGCAGCGTTATATATCCAAATTGTGCACCATCTGGATTAATATAAATACAGTTATAATAAATCATTCATTGCATTGTGAAATTTCACATTAGTTCTTATGCTTTCATTTTTGACTTAGCATGTGCATATTTCTCAGCAGATCTATGGCTCTATAAATGCAAACAAGTTTATTTGCTAATAACCCCATGATTATAGCTTCGTTTGTTAGTTGCTTTATGCCTAACATAAAAATGTCATTTTTTAATTGCTAGCAAGAGAGTTCTGATTCAAAGCCATTTAATATGTTGCCTTTTGTGCAGATGGATGTTGTCCATCTACTATGCTACACTATATCTGAGGAATGCAAATTACCAGGGCAATCACTTTTTAGCAATGTGTTTAATGACAAAACTCCATTATGTTATATTTTAATCATTTTCCTTGATAAAACTGATATATATTACCTCTTTTCTAATACAGGAAAGAAAAAACAAACAAACCAAAAATGGTTAAAAAATGGCTTTCTTTTTATTGCTGCCATACATCGTCCAAGAGAAAGCCAATAGAATATGCCATACTCAAAGAAAGTCAACAAGTAAAGACACTTCCAACCCTTCTAAATGGAAAGGGGGCTTAAAAAGATGCAAACAGCACTCAAATCAAAAGGTTGAGGCATCTTGGGAGAAAACTCAACAAACCAGATTCACGGCCACCAAGTCCACTTTCCCTCAGAGTCCCCATGGATCATGGATCAAGGAGAAAAGCTTCTGCGAGGGCGGTCGAAAGCCTCATGTTCCTGTTATGTGCTTAGTGAGCTCCGAGTGCCGACCTGTGGTTAGCGGCCCAATGTGTAACCGGCCACATCGTCAGGGCTGCTAGAGGATGGCAGGCTCCTGGCATACAAGCCGTCATTAACTACTGTGGAGTAGACCTCTCCTTTGGCCATCTGAGGTGGTCCCGGGTCATCATCCATCTGAGAAAACCTGATCTCACTCCATGTCCTTCTCTCCCTCTCAAACTCACAGAGAGCTTCTCTGCACACAGATCAGGAATTGTGTGGACTGCTGTATTTTGAATCAATCTAGAAGTGAATTATAATGGAAAACACATGAGTACTAAGAGTACCCTGGCATCATCTTCTGAGTCGCTCCCCAGTCTGGAAGCTTCTCTGAAATCTGTTCACTTTGTGATGCTGACGGCATTTGAAAGGACAGGGACCACTTCACAGCAACACAGCAGTCACTATAGTATGACAAACTGGCAGGTTAGGGACACAATATTGTTCCTAATCTTAGCATACTCAGGTATAATTCCTTCATGTCTAAGCTTTGTATCATGAGAACTTAATATAGTAAAGACAGAGAACAGAGACAACAAAAAGCATTATAATTAAAATATTTAAAACTGAGGAGGGATATTTATGATTCAAGGAGGGAAGCCAACTCCGAGCCTTATAGGAATTACAAAGTTGTCACATATGTTGTGTCTCCCAGCTACATGGTCTCTCTTTTCTGCTTCCTCTTTTTGTATCTGTTTCATTTCATCAACCCTTGAGGGAGGCAGGACAAGCATTACATCTCTAGTTGACTAATGCCGGACGTTGGAAAACCGCTGACATTAGAATAGAGAATTTCTCATTTCAGATCTTGCTCCACCTTTGGCCTTGCAGCTGTATTCAAAACGTGATGGGAACATACATTGGTGGTGACGGTGGTGGTGCCATGTGCCATTGAGTAGGTTTCTGTGTACGACAGAGCAGAACACTCCTCAATCCTGTGCCATTCCCCAAATTGATTTTATATCTGAGCCCGTTGCTGCAGTCATTGGGTCGATCCATCCCATCCAGGGCCTTTCTCCTTTTTGATCATCCTCCACTTCACCAAGCATGATGTCCTGTGCCAGGGACTGGCCTCTCCTGAAAACATGTCCAAAGTACTCGAGAGGAAGATTTGTCATCTTTGACTCTAAGGAGCATTCTGGCGGCACTTCTTCCAATACAGATTTACTTGTTCTTTGGGCAATTCATATACTGTATTCTTTATTCTTCATCAGCACCAAACTCAAATGCATAATTTTTTATTATTCAATGCGCACCTTTCACAGGCCTATAAAGCAATCGAAACCACCATGGCTTGGGTAAGGCACACCTTCGTCCTCTAAGTAACATCCTTCCTTACCATATTCTAAAGAGGTCTTATGTAACAGATTTACTCAATGCGATGTGTCCTTTGATCTCTTGACTGCTGCTTCTATGTATTGATTGTGAATCAATCAAGATAAAATCCTTGAAAAGGATACACTTTTCTTCATTTTTCATGTTGCCACTTACTGGTCCAGTTGTGAGGATTTGGGTGTTCCTTGTGCTGAGGTTTAATAAATACTGATGGCTGCAATCCTTAATCTCCATCAGCAAGTACTTCAAGTCCACCTCACTTCCAGCAAGCAAGGTTGTGTCATATCACAGGTTGTTAACAATACTTCTTCTGATTCTGATGCCACATTTTCTCCATATATGACAGATTCTGCGATAATTTGTTCAGAATACAAATTGAAAAGGTTTGGTGAGAGGATACAACTCTGATGCGTACCTTTCCTGATTTTAAACGATGCAGTTTTCCCTTGCTCTCTTCCCACAACTGCCTCATCATTGATGTAGTTTCCACATGAGCACATCTAAAATTCTGGAATTCCCATTCTTCTCAAGACTATCTATAGTTTGTTAGGGTTAACATGGTCTAATACCTTTTCATGGTCATTAATACAGAAGTAAGCATCTTTCAGGTATTCTCTCCTTTGAGGCAAGAACCATCTGACATCAGCAATGGTATCCCTTGTTCCTTGTCCTCTTCTGAGTCCACCCTGAACCTATGGCAGTTCCTTGCCAATGTACTACTGCCACCATCATCAGATGATCTTTCACGAAATTATAATTGAATGTGATATTAATAATATTGATCAATAATTTGAACATTATTTTGGAATGTCTTTCTTTCGAATGGGTACATATAAGGACCTCTTCCTGTCTGTTGACCATGTTGCTGCCTTCAAAATGACTACTTCCAATGCCTTATCCACTTGTTGAAACATTTTCATTGCTATTACATCAATTCCTGGAGCTTTGATTTTTGACTAATGCTTTCTGTGCAATTTGAACTTCTTCCTTCAGCATCATTAGTTCTTGCTCATAGGCTACCTCCTGAAATGACAGAATGCTGACTGGTTCTTTGGGGTGAAGTGACTCTGAGCTTTCTTTCCATCTTCTTTTGATACTTCCTGCATCATATGTTATATTCCATTTTCTGCTCTTTCAGTTGAAGAACAGGTTCTTCCTTGTTTGGCTTCTAACTCTAGAACTGCCCACATCTCCTTAGAATATATTTTTTTCTTCATTAGGAATATTTTACTTTGTCTTCTCAAACTACCTTTGAAAATTTTCTGTTCAGATCTTTGACGTAATCATTTCTTCCACTTTCCAGGGCTACTTCACTATTAAAAGCATGTTTTATAGTCTCTACAGACATACATGTTGATCATTTCTTTTTTGCCTTTTTAATTACCTCATCCTTTCATCATATAGGAAGTTCTTGATGCCATTCCACAGTTCTTCAGTATTTAATGTACCAAATATGGTCTTGGGAGAGCGTCAAGGTCCGATTTTGGTTCTTGTGGACTTGTTTTCATTTGCTTCAACTTCCACCTGAATTTACAGGTGAGCAAGAGGTCATCTGCTTCAGTGCCAGCCCCTGGCTAAAGCTACTAATATTGAGTTCTTGCACTGTCTCTTCCCATATATGTTGTCAATTTGATTTCTGTATATTCCATCTGGTGAAGACCACATGCATGGTCACTATTTGTGCTGTTGGAAAGGGTATTGGCTACGAAGAAGTCCATCAGCTTTGCAGAATTCTGTCTTGCCATACTCAGCTTTGTCTCAATCACAAGATCCTATTTTCCAACCACTGCTCCTTCCTCTCTGTTTCTAACTCCTGTTTGATAACGATGCATTAGGAGTTTCTATTAAGCAAAAGTTAACTACAAAAAAAAAGCACAAAAAATCAGTGGATGTGAATGCTAAATTGGTTGGAGTTGGGGTGACTTTGCCAGTAAGCATTCAATGACTCACCATAAGGTCAGCAGTTCAAAGCCCCAGAAGCACTACTGATGGAATAAAATGCAAACGATTTGTGCCCCTGGTAAACATTTAGAGAGCTCTTATGAATCATGATTCACTCAATGGTTTGAGGTTTGGTCTGGGGTTTGGGTATGTACCATCATACTGGACATAGAGGGAGTCTCAAACTCAGCAAGTTTGAGCTTTCTCACTTATGAAATTGTGGAGCACAATATCTCCTTTTTCTTGCAGAATTTTCAAAAAATATGAAAACATTTGATACGATATACAAGACAAATATAAGCTATTAAGAACCTATGATTTATCAATGTGGCCATATTTTACAATTCTCACTATTTCCAGTAAGAATTCCGGAACACACCATTGTCCTTCTGGGGAACTTTTGCATGAATCAAAAGGCAGTTATACCCACGCAACAAGGGGATATTGCATTCTTATAAACTGGACATGTGTGCGTCACAGTTGTATCTTCTCACCATACTTATTCAATCTGTATGCTGCGCAAAGAGATATATATGAAGAAAATAAGGCATTAGAATCGAAGGATTATCAATAACTTATATATGAAATAACATTGCTTGCTGATGAAGAGAAGATTCCAGCCTTCAGTATGGAGGACAACTCAGTGTCAAGAAAACAAAGATCTTCACCAGGGACCGACAGGAGCGTCATGATGATGGAGACGTTGTCGAGGATTTCATCTTGCTTGGATCAACAATCAAGACATGGAAACAGCAGTCAAGAGATAAAAGGACAGTTGCATCGGGTACTCTGCTGTGCAAGACTTCTCTAGAATATTGAAAAGGAAGGATGATGCTACTTACAGGACTACTTGCACCTGACCCAAGCCATGATAATTTCAATTACCTTACGTGCATATGGAAGTTGGACATTGAGTAAGAAAAATCGAAGAAGAACTGATGCATTTGTATTTGGATACAGATGAAGAAACTTGAAAGTACCATAGACTGTCAAAGGACAAGCAAATCTGCATTGGAAGAAGTACAGCCAGAAGGCTCCTTCCAGACAAGGATGGTAAAGACTTCCTGTGAAGTACTTTGGGACTGTTATCAGGAGAGGCCAGTCCATGGAGAAGGACCTCATACTTAGTGAAGTAAACGGGCATCAAAAAAGAGGGAAGCCCTTGATGAGATGGATTGACCCAAGGACTGCAACAATGGCCTTCAACCTGAGGATATCTGCGAGGATGGTGTGTGGACTGGGCAGTTTTGTTCTGTTATTCATAGGGTCACTATGAGTCGGAAACAACTTTCTTGCCATTTTTCTTCTATTCTTCTCCATTCATCTTCCTGTTCTAAATCTAGGTATTAAAGAAAGCGTTTTCAACATATAAATGCCACTTAGTATATTGCAACAATATTCATTAAGAATAGGGTAATCTAGCAATGATGATTGTATCACCCTACTCGAGGAAATGAAAAACAGCAATAAGTGAATGGATACAAGGATAATAATAATCATAATAATATCAAATATAATAATAAGAGTTTCAGGGAGGGCAGGGGGTGGGGAGGAAGAGGATAGAGTGGAGCTAATATCAAAGCATTCAAGAAGAAAGAAAATGTTTTGAAATTGATAGTGGCAGCAATTGTACAATTATGCTTGATCTAATTGATTTATGGATTGTCATAATATCTGTAAGCACTCCCAAAAAATAATTAATAAAAAACAGGAACGCCAGGGGGAAGTGATACCCACAAAAAATAGGATAATTAAACATTTAAAACCAAAAGAATAGCATTTACCGAAAGAGGACGTTCAAAGTGGTAGGAAAAAAGAGGCATGGAAACAAAGGCAGGAAGTAGGATAAGGGATGTTACATTGAAGAGACTGCAGAATGTGTGTGAATTGTTGAGGGTAAAATTATGTTATGCTCTGTAATGTTTCACCTAATTCACATTTAGGGTGGAAAAAGGTCAGGAGATTGGAGTTTTAGTCAACTTCAAGTAACTGGAAAGTTTAACTTGTGTTTTCCCACAAGCACATGATCTTTATTATTTAACTTTTAGAAAAATGACCCCCACCTCAAAGGTCAATACAATTAGTAATAATGACTAGCCTCTTAAAATCACATTACCTAACTAAAGTCATCTATGAAAAAATATGACAAAACTATGTAGGGCTATGTGTTTATTCTTTATGAGGAATTATATTGGAATCATAACCGATTCCATGAAAAATTTCACAAATTACTTAACAATAACAAGTTGCTTCCTAGGCAATGAGAAAGTAACAACATGGAGTTCATGATGGGGAGGAGATTATTTTTTGAGAGTATTGAGCTGGAGAACCTCTGCATTTCAATTTGCAAAAGAAACATCTTTTTAAAAATCATTTTACTGGGGGTTCTTACAGCTCTTATCACAACCCATCCATCCATTCCTAGTGTCATTTGTATATATGTTGCCGTCATCATTTTCTAAACACGTTCTTTCTACCTGATCCTTTGCATCAGCTTCCGTCTGCCCAGCCCTTACTCCCTCATGAAACCTTGATATTTTATAAATCTTTTTTTTTTCTTCATGCCTTACAGTGACCACTGTTTCCCTTCACCCACTTTCCTGCTGTTCATCCACCTGGGAGGGGGTTATAGTTTAATCAATGTGATTGGTACCCCTTTCAAAGAAACATTCTTATCTGAATGCTCAGAGCAATGTTACTGCAGATAAACTTCAATGTGGAACTTTTAAAATACAATTATATTTTATTTTGTTGTTGTTGAAAATATACGTAGCAAAAAACATTCAACAATTCAGGTTTCTCTGTGTGCATTTCAGGGACTTTGATCTGCTCACCTAAACTGTGCAACTTTTTGGCCCTGAAGAAGCTCTTCCTCATTTCAATAAATTCAGCGCTCTGTCCTAAATTTCTTATATAATCTTTCTATGTGCTGTTATCAATATGATCCAGTACAGATAGATCTGAAAAGAGCATAATGCTCAACAGGCTTTTTTTCCCTTATATTTAATTAGGGACTCTTACAGCCCTTATAACATTCAATACATCATCTGTATCAAGCACATCTGTACCCATGTTGCCATATTCATTTTCAAACACTTTCTACTTGAGTCCTTAGTATAAGCTCCTCTTTCCCCCTTTCCTCTAGTTCTGTTTTTTTTAATTCCAGCTTCCCATATTTCCTCCTCCCCCTACTCCCCCATGAACCCTAATAATTCACAAATTGTTATTGCCTTTTAATATCGTACACTGTCCAATGTGTCACTTCACCCACTCCCTGTTGTCCGCACCCCAGAGAGGAGGTCATATGTAAATCACTGAAGTTAGCTCCCATTTTCTACGCTACCCTCCCTCCACTCTCCCAGTATTACCACTACCACCACTAGTCCCGAAGGATCATCTATCCTAAACTCCCCATGTTTCTGACTCCATTGTACATCCCCTGGTCTAGCTCAACCTGTATAGTAGAACTGGGATCATGATAGCGGGTGGGAGGAAACACTTGAGAACCAGAGGAAAGTTGCACATTTCATTGTTACTCCACTGTACCTACACTGGCTCATCTCCTCCCTGCAACCCCTCTGTAGGAGGATGTCACTTCACTTATTGATGGGCTTTGGGTCCCCAATCTGCACTCCCCCTCATTGATAATGATATAATTTTTAGTTCTTTGATGCTTGATATCAGATTCCTTTGACACTTCATGGTTGCACAGGCTGGGGTGTTTCTTACATGTGGACTTGCTTCTGAGCTGGATGGCTACTTGTTTACTTTCAAGCCTTTAAGATCCACCATCAGCTTTCTTCACCACATTTGCTTATGCACATATTTGTCATGAACGATCATATCAGGAAACTGAACATATAATGTCATGATTATTAGTACTTGAAACCTGATAATTGATCCCTTTGACACTTCTTGGCCCCACAAGCTGGTGTGTGTCTTCCATGTGGGCATTGTTGCTTCTGAGCTGTATGGCCGCTGGTTTACACAATCTTTAAGACCCCAGGTGCTATATCTTTTGATAACTGGGCACCATCAGCTTTCTTCATGATATTTGCTTATGCACACATTTGTTTTCAGTGATCATGTCAGGAAGGTACACATCATGGAATGCCAATTTAATTGAACAAAATTTTCTTGCACTGAGGAAGTACTTGAGTGGAGATCCAATGGCCATCTGCGGTGCTAATACTAACCCTATAAATATATGCACATTGATCTATTTCCCCATAGTTATATATAAATATATGCACCTATATACATTCCTGTATTTAAGCCTCTATAAATGTCCCTCGTGCCCCAGTTCTTTCCTCTATTTCCTTATACCTCTTCCTGATACACCATCATCCTCAACCTCCATTTGGGTTTCAACATTTTCTCTCTGTTACATTAGTCTTGATCAATCCCTATTGGACCTCTCTCACACACACACACACACACACACACACATGCACACACTGACTCTGAACCACCCGCTACCCACCTCCCCCATCCCCGGACTGGCCGACCTCCCGGCCCCACATCCACCCTGGAACTATCAGTCCCATCGTGCCCGTCTCCTGACCACCCATTCAGCCACCCCATCCAGATAGACCTGCAGAGAAGACAACATGCACAAATAAGGCAACACTGAATGAAGCAACCATAGAAAACAGAATGACAACATCAACAACAACTACAACAATAACAACAAAATCAATGTCCAACACATACGCCTGCATACAAAAATACAAAAATAATAACAACACAAAGACCTGCAAATAGTTCAAGGTCTGTTCGTTGACCTCCAGAAGTGTTTCCTGGTTAAGTTGGATGGGGTGCCACCCCTTGGGCCCAAAGTATATCCTTGGCACTCCATCTGGTGCTCCACGCTCTGTTGCACGCCCTTAGTGTTTTGCTAAGGTGTGGTTGGGATAGACAAGTATAATCCTGACTCTGTTACTCCATTGGTGAACAAGAAAAGCCTTGGATCAGCGAGGGTAGCAATATTTCATATTGGGGCTGGCCATATGCTCCTCTCTCTGTATTGACTGTTCTTAGTGGGCCAGGATGTATTCCATTCTATCTTCCTCCCCCTCATTTGTTCTCATGTACTCTGGTCAGGCATATCTCACTCCCCAAGCTGCAGCTTCAGGCTTTAAAAAAAAAACTAGATAAACTAAACTTCAGGTTTCTAAGATAGTAAGAAGACTTTAGAATTAATTTTGGTTCACCATTTAAAGATTACATAGGGCAACAACTCCCAGGTTCATTTGGCTCCCATGCATCCAGGATGTCTACATTCCCTGAGAATTGGGAGTTTCGTTCTGCAAATTCTTTCATCAATATAATGCTTCTTTTCAAAGAGGGAGGACATGGGGATCAAATGTGAATGATCCCAGAAAAGAGGATCGGGAAGTTTAAGGGATTTTAGAAAGTAGTTCTGTTTTCTGCTTCACACTTAGAACCCAGCAAGCCCTTCCTATTTCTGTTGGGTGTTGTGTGTGTGTGTGTGTGTGCGTGTGTGTTTAATGCAGGTCATGTGTTCTTCCTTGGAAATTTACTCCCTATCAGGCTTAAGTTTTCTGAAGTCAAGCCGTTTAATGAATCACTAATTCAGTATACTAATTGAATTTAGTTGCCCAAACATGATAGTGTAATTTCCTAAAGTACTTAATTTACTTAGCTCCTTGATTTGTTTACACTCCAAGCATCTGAGTCATTTACCTGTGTTAAAAAGGACAAACATATACACAGTCCTGAGCCCATATGTATATATTCACACTTATTGCATATAGGAATATGATTAACTTTTGTCCAAATTCAATACTTTCCTAATGATTAAAGTCTGCAGTAAGATAGCTATCAGTCAAACTAGTCATTAAAAAGGAAAAGCTAGTCATTAAAAAGGAAGTTTAACTAAAACATAAATTCATAATATGTAGGGTACTGAAGCATCTTGCCTCTCCTTTATGTGTCATACATGGTTCATGGTTTCAGTGTTCCTAAAAATTATCATCACCATCTTATTAGCCAGGTCTTCATTTTCTAAGAAGGGTTTAAAAAGCAGTCTGCTTCCATTTTTTGTAATATTCACTCTGAAGTTTTCAGCATTTACATACTAAGTTTCCATCCGCAGAAAGTCACTTTCCTATGTAACGTTTGGTTGTATGTGTGCTTCAGAAATTTCCCTTTTTAGCCTAAATATTGGTGAAAGAGATGATTCCAAAATTGATTGTTCTTTTTGGGAACAGAGTAAGATTCAGGAAAGTACAAAACTTTAAAAATACATCATTAACCACAAGCTGAAAAAGAAACTTATATGATCCCATCAAGTGAAACAGAAAACGCATTAGGAAAAAAGTCAGCAAGCATTCATGAATAGATAGATTCTCAGGAAGATAGAAATTAGGTATATTTCCCACAACTTGATGGAGAAAACTAACTAACTAAACAAATAAACTCTACAACTAACATTGAAGCTGCAGGAAAATGATAAGTCCATTCGTTTAGAGCACAGGCACAGTCTACCACTCTTGTCCTACAATAAAGCGAGAAAAAGAAATAAAGGACCTACAGATTGGGGCAGAAGAAATATTTGCAGGTGATCTATTATATAAGAATATCTCAAGGAATCAAAAAGAGGAAATTTCTTCAAACTGATAAATGCATTCAGGAAAGTTGTAAGAAATAAAATTGAGAAAAAAAGAGTCATGATTTTGTTGTCTAACAAGAAACGCAGGGAAATCAGGATTAGAAACAGAATGCCAAGACTAGTTGCTCCATCATAGAAGAAAACAGAATAAATTTAACAAAACACATACAAGCTCTGTATCCTGGAAATTATAAAATGCTGAAAGAATCTGAAATCTCCCAAAAAAGTCTCACTGCCATCAAGTGGATGCTGACTCATAGGAAGTAGCCCAATAGGATAAATCCTGGAAATTATAAAATGCTGAAAGAATCTGAAATCTCCCAAAAAAGTCTCACTGCCATCAAGTGGATGCTGACTCATAGGAAGTAGCCCAATAGGATAGGGTAGCACTGCCCCTCGGAGTTTGCAAGATTGTAACAGTTTGCAGAAGCAGAAAGCCCTCTCTTTCTCCCTCTAAGCAGATGGTAGTTTCCAAAAGATGGAGTGACTGGTATGCTTATAAATTCATTGAACGACTCAAGACTGTAAAGACACAACTTCTCCTAGTATTAGACATTATGTTGTGTGAAATACATATACACCAACATCTCAGCAGGAGTTTTTCAGACATAGGCAAGCTATTCAAAAATGGATATTGAAAGTCACTGCACCTAGGAGAAATATTACAATTTTGAAAAAAGAAGGAGCAACAGGAGGAATCTGTTTCCTTCAAGGAATATTGTGGTGATTAAGATTGTGTGCTATCAATATAGATAAGTAGAACACAAGAATCAGAAATAGACACACATCCATATATTTGACAGATTGATATATTTATTTGGTAAAGGTGCAAAAGCAATTCAATGGAAGAAGAGCAGCCTTTTCAACACATGCTACTAAAGCAATTGGACATCCATCCAAAGGCAATTAGAACAAGGAAGGAGGAGGAGTTAAATCAGGTTAAAGCAGTCAGCTAGTGGGAAACAGATAAGAAATTTGACCTAATTCAGGAGAAAGATGTGGTACACTGCTTTCTTTAAAATTACCACCTTGAAAACCCTGAGGCAGTTCTCCTGGGTCCTGAAAGGTAGCTATGCATCACAATCAACTTGCTGTAAGTGAGTTCGGTTTAATTTGATAGCAAACACGGTGTTAAACTACAGGGCTTTTTGTTTTGTTTTGTTTTTCTATTACAGCATCCCCCCTGCTTCCTTTCTAGACATTGCATCAGATTCCTGAACTTCACTCTCTATGCCTCACTCTTGATTCTACTTTCTGAGCTAAAAAGGAAAGAAGACAGAAGAGGTAATGTTAGAGAGCCTGATGCAGATGATAAGTTTTTCTGAGTGATTGGACACAGCCAACTTGTCCATCATTGTTCATGAGGCCACTCACGGAACAATGCTGTCCTTTAGAGCTCACCCTGAATCAGCTTTAGAGCTGTCACAGAGGCACTAAAACCACACACCTGGAAGCTAAGCTCAGTCTCACATCTAACAACTTTCCATTCCCTTAGAAGCCCAAGGACGCTCCTGGATGTGAATGTCATCCAGCTTGTACACTTGGAAGGACTGAAATTCTCAGTGTCTTACAAATATACTTAAAGATACGGGGTGGGTGGGGAAATCGTAGTTTTCCCTTTTCACTCAAATAAGGACTTTGGGGAATAGACTCTGTATGTCAGACAAGATAAATGGTAACAGAGGAGTGTTCTCTTTTGGCCTATTTTCAGCCACTTTAAATCATGTAGAGGAGACCAAGTGGGGCAGTGGGTTATGTGATGAGCTAGTGAACACAAGATTGGATGTATGAAATCATAGCAGCTATGTTTGGAAAATGTGAGGATTTCTACTCCCATAGAGAAATAGTCTCAGAAATCATTGGGGGCAGGTCTACTCTCTCCTGTCAAGTCACAAAGAGTGAGAGTCAACTCAATGGCAGTGAATTTGGAGGATTGTATTTTTATCTCTGTGTCTAACAAACTGTTCCACACTACCTCATACACAATCAAAACCAAAACTATACTAACTTAATTAGTCCCTGAGCTCTGTACTTTAAAATCAGTATTGTCTGGTTACTGAAGATTGTTATCTGCCTAGAAATACTCATTTACTCAGTGGCCTTTCTAGAAGTCAGCCCAAAGATTCCTTCTCACAGAGGCCAGTGCTTCAATAGCATAAGACATTATTAGAGGTGGATACTAAACTTCACTCCAACTCCTAAAATTACAGTTGCTTGTTTGTAGAGATGGATTTTCAAAATTTTAAAAACAAAATGTGACTGATTTCCCCTCTCCTTGAATGCCCTCAACCCAATGAATATCTAATAACTGCAAACCAGATGTTAAGTACTGTTCCATTGTGCTACTGTCAGAACACTCACTTGTCATCATGGATCCAAAGAGTATAGTTGTTTTTTTTTTTAAGTTAGTTGTTGCCCTTTGACTCTCTACATGGCTCCAGGAGGGTCGGCAAGAACAAGTGTCTTATACAAGGTGATGAAAAAGGAACTAAGAAGAAAGTGGCTGATCCACTTTCTAAGAAAGATGGGTATGATGCGAAAGCACCAGCTCTGTTCAATTTAAGAAATATTGGGAAAACACTAGTCACCAGAACTCAAGGAACCAAAATTGCATCTGATGGTCTCAAGGGTCGAGTTTTTGAAGTGAGACTTGCAGATCTGCAAAATGATGAGGTTGCTTTTAGAAAATTTAAATTAATTATTGAGGATATTCAGGGGAAAAAACTGCCTAGTCAACTTCCATAGTCTGGATCTTATGTGGGACAAGATGTGCTCCATGGTCAAAAAATGGCAGATCATGATTAAAGTTCATGCTGATGTCAAGACTACCGATGAGTATCTACTTCGTCTGTTCTGTGTTGGTTTTACTAAAAAATTCAATAATCAGATTCAGAAGACCTCTTATGCTCAGCACTAGCAGATCTGACAAATCCTAAAGACAATGATGGAAATCATGGCCTGAGATGTGCAGACAAATGACTTGAAAGAACTGATCACTAATTGATCCCAGACAGCATTGGGAAAGACATAGAAAAGGCTTGCAAGTCTATTTATCCTCTCCATGATGTGTTTGTCAGGAAAGTAAAGATGCTGAAAAAGCCCAAATTTGAATTGGAAAAAACCCATGGAGCTTCGTGGTGAAGGTGGGAGTTCTGGAAAAGCGACTGGAGCTGAGACAGGTGCAAAAGTGGAACAAGCCAATGGCTGTGAGCTGCCACATCAAGGATCTGTTTAAAATTCAGACTGAATGTAGACCAATAAAAGGTCTGATTGTGAAAAAAGCTAGTTATATAAATAAATAGAGGATATGCACTAAATTGAATGGGAGCTAAATGATTTATTTCCCCCACTTTTTAGCTATTTTCTTCACTCCTGCAATCTACTTTCATGACTTCCAGCTATGAGTACCACATGCCCTTTTGTGGTTAATTTTATTTCTATTAATGAAACGGGTTTTCTGGAATTCTGAACTGCACACAGTTCCTCCCTATAGCACACAAAGGAATTAAAGATCACAAAAGATTTTGGCTTTTGGAAGACATTTTCAAGGACCTGTTTTGCTTTGCGAATTAAACTTTCATCAATTGGTTGATCTATGTTTGCAAAATTACTCAATCTATCTCTGTCATTGCTGTTCTTTAGATCTGTCACTTCATAGATTTATTGCCACCACCACCCCAAATCTCGTGCAATCTCTGAAAATAGGTACTACCATTCAAAGTTCAAAAGTTCACCCCATAGCACTGTCAATTCCCAGAAAACAACAATAATGACTCCGGACTAGAAAACGTACAATGTAGGAATCCTGTGATTTTCATATGAAATTCTCAGAAATACTTTAGTTCTACCTGAATTCCTTTTCAAAAGACCCTGGACTATCTATAGAGGAAAGGACATATACTTCTTTCCATATTTGGAGGAGATATATTGGGTAAACAAAGGAAAGATGCCTGCCAGGAGACTTCTGTTCTGGCCATACCCAATAACAAGCAATGCGAGTGTGTGGTCTGGATTTCTGGAAACCACAGTCAGGAGTGAATTAGCTAAAATGGGCTTCAATGCAAAAGAGGGAAATAAGCTAGACACATGGATCATTAACTCATTGTAAAATGGATATTCAGATAGGACAAGAGTTTTTGACAGAGGCAGATGGCTCAAGGTTACATTTAAGAAAATTAATACAAAATTAGATGACTCATAACTAGATATATTTTTATATATTTAAGATGAGAAAAATGATAACTTATTTTGCAAAGTTCACAAAAAACCTCACATCTCCCATGCAGATAACTAAATAATTTATTAATGACCTGGTATCCAAATTCAGAAAACCAAACTCATTACCATCCAGTCCACGCTGACCCTGCTCCCTGCCCCCCGCCCCCTCCAACCCAGCCCTGGTGGGTTTCCGAGGCGGTGACTGTCCACAAGAGTAGAAAGCCTACTGTTTTTCCAAAGAAGCTGGGGGTGATTTTGAACTCATGTCCTGGTGGATTGCAACACAGCACATCACTACTGCACTACCAGGACGCCAATAATACTCTGATCCCTTACATGCTCGGGCTTCATACGATTGGATCGCCTCTTCATGTGAGAATGTAAAATTTTCCAAGAGAACATTTATTGTCGTCTTTAAACAAGACAAGGGGAGAGACAAAGACATATTATACAGATGGGAGAAGCCATTCACATGGTCCATCATGGTGTTCAAGGTTTTGCTGATATACAGAAGTATAGAGAGAATAAGAGAGAGCAAGAAAAACTCTAACAATTATTTTAAAAAGACGATTTAATTGCTCCTCTCTCACAAGGAATGAACACTTTCACTTATGGATAATTTAGAATTGTTCAGCTCATATATGATTTTGGCAATATCAATATAAATTTTCATGATCTGTTAAATTCAGAACAAACTAGTACCCACAAATATACTAACTAAATGAGCTATGAAACTTGGTAGAATTTCTCATAAACAATCTATGTTTGCTGCTCATTTTAAACTTCTTTCTTCTCTTTAAACATCTTTCTCATTCTGTTGGGGGGGTCTTCAATAGACATCTAACTGCATATTGAAGGGTCGGGGTGCTAGGAGAAACTAATCCTCCAGAAGTACAGCCAACATTAGATTCAGTATTCACAAAACAAACAAAGAGCTACCTAAATGAATGTATGTGCTGGGTAGGCTTCCTGGGGGTACAGATGATGCCTCTCTCAGCTGCTAGGGAGAGTTGGGAGGTTTCAATCTACCACAAGCAGCTCTGAAGGAAAGTCTGACAATTGACTTCCATAAAAAGGAATCACTGGAAATCCTGGGAGCACAGTCCTACTCTGATACACGTGGACTCACCAGGAGTCATAATCAACTCAGTGGCAACAGATAAAGTCGACAGAAGTGTATTCAATATAGAAGACTCCATTAAAGACTCCATACATGATTAACCCCATGCTGCTCCGTCAAAGTGAGCACTCTTAAAGCTCAGCTTTACTAGCTGCATGGTAAATAGGAAGCCTTGGATGATTGCCCTGGCAGCAGAAGAACAAGGATGTTAATACCGACAAAATATGAACACTATTATATATATGCATACACTGCAATTAGTACACACACTAAATAATAAATGCCACCTTTTCAGTGGGCACTGCATTAATAATGAAGGCTAAAATAATTTTGAACAGTTTGTGTTCAACAGTAATTAAGAAACAAAATGTGCTTTCAGTGTATTTTCAGAGAATATTCCTGATTTTTTTTTAAATCCATTATGTTACTTGATGAATTATCTCAACGTCAGGATTAACCAGATGACTGAGAAGGAGAAGTTGATGAAGGATTTGTAAGTGCGCACACACAGACAAGTATTTCACCTTGCTTCATTTGCAACAAGCCTGTTTCTAAAGGATCCAGTTCAGACGTGGTTCCTTTGTACTCTAGATGGAGCACTTAGCCTTCCTCTTTCATTTTTGTTTCATTAAAACAGTTGTCTAGGATTTAGAAAAGGATTTCTTTAGAAGGTGGTTTTCAAAAATAAAAGATTTTCAATTATTACATACAAAATGGCCCCTGCTCCTCAAGCAGCTATATCTGCATGTTTTAATAATGCCTTTCCCAAACTGGATTGAGCTCTGTATCTGTATTATTCATAGTATAAAAAATGAGCATACTATATAATTTCTCATTATTTTAATTAGTCCTAGGACATCTCTTTGTTAGTTTTAAAGAGGGTGGGGCATGATAGAAGTTGACAAGTCTTGGCATCATTAATCTCTGTGGCAAAGTCCTGATCAATACTAAATACAAGGATATTGTTGAATGTTCCAGAAGTAATGGTTTCCAGGGAGGTTCTATTGTTTTAATTCTTCCTCCTTCTTCTTCTCCTTTTTGGTTTACTGTTAGTTTAAATAGTCTGTAAATTCCTATTTTATCCCAGATATAATATGATAATTTGCTCA
Source organism: Nesogale talazaci (assembly GCA_004026705.1). Taxonomy (NCBI): domain Eukaryota; kingdom Metazoa; phylum Chordata; class Mammalia; order Afrosoricida; family Tenrecidae; genus Nesogale; species Nesogale talazaci. The sequence goes on from PVJH01000604.1 coordinate 235,179, forward strand.
TAGTTCCATAGAATGAAAGAGAGCACAGTGTGGGATATCAAGCAAACTAACATTTAAAAAATGCAGAGCTTTTTAAATTCAAGATATAAAGCTTATATATAACTAGTGATCCATTACTGGATAAAATAAAAGATATTTAAAAAACTATTCACATGGATACTCTATAAAGGAGCCAAAATTTATAGAACTTAGAAATAATTATTAATACTTAGATTAAATTTTACAGCTTTTTATGGGTTTTTGTGCTGAAAGAATGATGTATTTCCCAAATACATAAAGTGGGGCAGTAACTTTTTTTGTGCCCTTTTTGGTATTCCAGGGGACATGCCAGTTTCAGGTGTAGTAAATTACTCTGATACATACTGGAATGTATTCAACCCAGTTATCTAAAAGGATGCACTTTTCTAAACAGGATTGAGATGAAGCAAAATAGTCATAATCGGTGTGTTTTGCTCACTAAAGAAAAACAGACATGAGATTGAAAGAAAGGGAAGTTTCTATCTTCCAGCTTTGAAAGAAAGTCAGGCCTGCCCTGAGCGTTTTCTATAAAACTATGAGGGCATTTATCTAATGTAGGCTTTAGCAGAGATGGATGAAACAAAAAATGTTTTAAAATAAACACTCAACCTAGAAATCCCTCCCAGGGGTATGAATAATGGAAAAGTGGGTGATAGGTGACAGAGGATGATGTAATATATGGAAAAAATAATCTGTAACTTACCAAGGGTTCATGAGGGAGGACATACAGGAGGAGGAGGGGGAAGAAATGGGGAACTGATATCAGGGACTCAAGTGGGAAAAGAATGCTTCAAAAATTGATGATGGGGCCTATGTGCAAATGTGCTTGACACACTGGAGGAACGTATGGACTGTGATAAAATAGGTAAGATCCACCAATAAAAGTATTTTTAAAAATAGATAAACAGTAAAAAAAGGAATGACTTCCCTAACCCTCAAGATGTTGAGTCCCATTTATAGAAAACAACACCTTACTAGGAAAAACACAAATAATTCAAGTTTTAAATGGGTGCAAGATTTGAACCGGCAATTACTAAAGCATCCAACAATCCTCTGATAGAATGGTTGCCTTCATGAACTGTAAGCAAAAGTAAAACAATGATCACATACCCCCTCACATTGACATCTGTAACAACCTTTTCTTAAAACTGAAATAATACATGCTGGAGATTTTTTTTTTAAAGAAAAGACATTAAACCTCCAACTCTGAGTCCCCTTCAATATTAATCCAAGCTCCAGTGACACCATGGTCCCTGTTACTTCGGTTCGTAATTGTCATTTACTGCCTGGCTCCCTCCGATGCACTGCAGGGGGCTATTATGCATCCTCCCCAGAGATGATGTATCTTATTTATCGATAGACTACCACCTGCAGCTATTCCAGGCCTGGGTGGAAGCCACGTGTTAGGATTCATTGGGTGAAAGTATAGAAGAAAAGCCAGGTGGATCAAAGTGAGACATGCATAAAAGCTGACCTCAGGGCCATGGGGTTGATTCCAATGGCTGCCAACCCTCTCTCAGCTAAGAGCACTCCCACAGGACGTTTCCAAGACAGTCAGCTTTGATGGGAGAAGAAATCTCCATCTTTCCCACGTGGAGCGGCTGGTGGGTTCCAGTTGCTGCTCTTGTGGTTCTGATCTTGTGTTTCTCCCCACACCATCAGGCCTCTGATATAGACCTGTCAATCAAACCGGGTTGTTTTTAACAGAATCTAAAATAAAGGAAAAAGTCACATTTCTACTGATAACATTCCTTTTGAGGAACTAGGAAATAACAATTCTATTTTTTTTTTAACTCTCCATGGCATCATCTATGACTCTTGAGTATGTTCTGGGCCTCTCATCGACCAAAAAGATATGAAATGTTTCTCATGCATTTATTCCTCAAAAGTCACAACAGCATCTGCATCATGGCCTGGAGCAGTGGGGCAGTGGAGGGGTCTGATGACCCAGCCTCAAACAGCTACATGGACAGCTGACCCGTGCCCCACCCTGGGGGGAGGTGTGCTTTGGAGGTCAGCACTAAGGCTTCCAAAATGGGACATGTCTGACCAGAGCACATGCGAGCAAATGAAAGGGGAGGAACAGAGAGTGGAGCGTATCCTGGCCTATCGAAGTTCGAGGACGATTTTTCCGCTCAGAACAGCTGTTGCACAGAGAGGACCATATGGCTAGCCCCATTATGAAACACAGTGTCCCTCACTGACCCAGGGCCTGATGGGGACAACACTGGAGAAGCAGGGTTGGGAGGGCACCTGGTCTGACGCCACCGCACGTAGGCAAGGGTGTGCAGCAGAGCAGCAGGAGGGACATAGCATGGAGCTCTCGAGGGAATGCCAAGGATAGACTTTGGGGCCAGAGTGTGGCACCCCATCTGATTCAACAAGGAGACACTCCCAGAGGTCAACGAACAGACCTTGAACTAATTACAGGTTTTTCTTTTCTTTCTTTTTTTTACTTATTTATATATTTTTTCCGGACATTGGCTTTTTTTGTTGTTGTCATCACTTTGTTTACTTTTTTTTTGCTTATATCCTTGCAAATGAGGGGGAGTACAGATTGGGGACCCAAAGTCCATCTGCAGGCGAAGCGACACCCTCTTTCAGAAGGGTCGTGGAGAAGAGACAAGTCAGTCAGGGTACCATGTTGCATTCATGAAATATGCACCTTTCCTTTAGCTCTTAAATGCTTCCTCTCTCCCACTATCATAATCTGAACTCTACTTTCTAGATCCAATCTGATTAGGTCAGAGGATGACACTGGAATAGACAGGGACCAAAAACATGGGGAATCCAGGGCAAGTAATCCCTTTAGGACGAGTGGTGAGAGGGGTGATACCGGGAGGGTGGAAGAAAGGGGGAACCAATTGTAGGGATCAAGATATTACCTCCTCCATGGGGTACGGACAAGAGGGAGGTGGGTGAATGGAGACATCAAACAGTGTAAAATATGACAAAATAGTAATAATGTATAAATTATCAAGGGTCCATAAGGGAAGGGGAGTGAAGAGGGAGTGGGAAAAGGAAGAGCAAATACCAAGGACTTAAGTAGAAAGAAAAAGTTTTGAGAAGGATGATGGCAACAAATGTACAAATGTGCTTTACATACAATGGATGTATGTATAGATTATGCTGAGTTCTATGAGCCCCCAATAAAAAAGTTAAACCTCAAGAAACAATGTGACTATACGACATTCTAGTTCTTTGATGCCTGATATCTGATCCCTTCAACACGACATGGTGACGAAAACTGGTGTGTTTCTTCCATGTGGGCTTTGTTGCTTCCGAGCTAGATGGCTGATTGTTTACTTTAAAGTCTTTAAGACCCCAGATGCCACATCTTTTGAGAGCCTGACACCATCACCTTTCTTCACTTTTTCTTATGTGCACAGTTGTCTTTAATGATCATCTTGGGAAGGTGAGCATCATGGAATTTTGATTTAATAGAACAAAGTGTTCTTGCATTGAAGAAGTACTTGAGTTGAGGTCCAATGCCCTTCTGCTGTCTTAATACTAATCCTATAAGTATATGCATGCAGATCTATTTCCCCATCATCACACATAAATATATTCATCTCTGTACATGGCTGTATTTAGACCGCTATATATCCCTTTACCCCCCCCCCAAATTCTTTCCTCGATTTCCTTTTACCTTTCTCTTGTCCCACTATCATGCTCAGCCTCCATTTGGGTTTCAGTATTTCCTCTTGGTTTCATTACTCTTGATCAATCTCTACCAGGCCTCTCACACTGAGTTTATCACAGATTTTAATCAGTTGTTCCATCATCCCTGGGTTAGTCAACACCACCTCCTTTCCCCCACCTCCCCATCTCCCATTTCCCACCCCTTCCCCTGTGGAACCATCAATCCCATTGTTTTCTTCTCCAGACTATTCATCCATTGAGCCTATCTTATCGAGATAGACCTGCAGAGACAACAATTTGTACCAAAAAAACTAGGCATCTTAAGATGAAGTGACCAAAGAACGAGGGTAACAACAACAGAAAAACCCAATGTCCATAAGATATATATATATACATATATATAAGTTTAAAAAATAAAAATAATAACAAAATAAAAAAACTGTAAATAGGTCAAGGTCTGTTCATTGAGGGGAGTACATATTGCGGAACCAAAGTCCATCAATTGGTGAGGCAACATCAGCTTACAGCGGGGTGACGGGGAGGAGATGAGCCTGTCAAGGTACAGTGTAGAAACAATGAAATATGAACTTTTCTCTAGTTTTTAAATGCTCCCCCCCCCAACTATCATGATTGGAATTCTACTTTACAAATCCAGCTAGACCAGAACATGTACACTTGTACAGATAGGAGCCGGAAACATGGGGAATTCAGGACAGATGATCACTTCAGGACCAGTGGTAAGAGTGATGATACTGGGAGGGTGGAGGGAAGGTGGAGTAGAAAGGGGGAACCTCCTCCCTGGGGTACGGACAACAGGGTAGTGGGTGAAGGGACACATCAGTGTACAATCTGACAAAATAGCGATAATTTGTAAATTATTAAGGGTTCATGGGGGAGGGGGAGTGGTGGGAGAAGAAATGTGGGAGGCTGATACCGGGGGTCTAAGTGAAAGGAGAATATTTCGAGAAAAATGATGGCAACAAATGTGCAAATGTGGGCTGTATAAAATTGATGTATGTCTTGATCATGATAATTGTTGAATGAGCCTCCAATAAAATGATTTTTAAAAATTTAAAATAAAAATAAAAATGATTTAAAATGTTTAAATAAATACATAAATAAATAATAAAAATACAGCGCTCTAAAAGTCTCAAAGTCAGTGGGACAGATTGGGTTTTCATTCAGACACTGAGTATGGAAGCTGCTTGCTTAATCACTTCGCTACATCCTTCAACGTAGTCGAAAGTGGGAACATTACAAAGTGTCACCAGATTCACCCACTAAGTATTTTCTAGGTGTGGATGTTAAGCACTGGCAGTCAAATAAGAATTAGTTTAGGAACATAAAAAAAGCATCAGCTCAATGATTGCCATTCATAGATAAATCAACATTGTTGAAATACCATGACATCATCTGATACTACTTTATAGTCGCACAAAGAATAGGCATGTCCAAGAGACTTTGGGAATTGTTATCACCATGGAAAGACAGAGGCAATCTTAGAACAGAGATAACAAACAACGTTCAAGCTTTGGGCCAAACTGGTGAATTTCTAGAAATGAAATGCCATGATGTCGATACTGACTCTTAGTGACCTCCTATGGGTTATCAAGACTGTAACTATCTACAGGATTAGAGACCCACTCTTGCTCCCAGAGTCAGTAATGGCTTCAAACTGTAGACCATGAGGATTGCAGCTTAGTGCATAACCACTGCCTATGAGATACACCAGGGAAATGGCACATCTGAGCATTCAGAAGCTTATAATAGAGGGGAGGGGAATGAATAGGTCTGTGGCAATACACGACTGAAAATGGGAAAAATCTTGTGACTTCATGAATTAGGCAACTCCCTCAAAGTTTAGACTACAAAATATTTCACATTGAATTCATGCATGCCTGCTTAATTATCAACTTCATATGGTAACACAGCTTGGTGTCTGCTGGAAATACTGCAAATATAAACATGTAGTTCATAAGAGCATAATTTAACAGGGGATTGTTTTGATCTATAACTTAGTAGAAAATAAAAAAGAGAACATCTAGTTAACAAAGCAAATTATTAAGTATGGCAGTACATGGTTGTTGTTGTTTTATAAACTAAGAATGTATTCAAGATCACTCAGAAGTTAACTTTGTTAAGATGGAGTGCAAGAGATGACACAATGCAATCACAGGAATGAGTGCTGCAGATTGTATTTCCAAGGCAAATTACAAAAACTCAATATTTTCCCTAGTGAAATATATTTATATTTTTTTTGGGGGGGGGGGCATCACTGCTCTCCGGTGGTGAGAGTAGGAGGCCCAGCCCCACTGCTGGAATTGAACCTCTGTCCCAGTGGGCCGCAGTCCCGCGCACAACCACTATGCCACTGGGGTTCAGCCCCCTAGTGAAATATTATAAATAAAGTATCCTTCTGTAACAGCAGAAGAATGAAGAGAACTGTAGTTAGGAAAAAGAATAATTCTAAAGCTTCTTGAAAGTTCCCTTTCTCTTTACTGCCACACCAACATAATGAAGTTCTGAAATATTAACATGAAGGATAATCTCTGAGACCTTTTGCCACCTCCTAAAACGAAGAAAGGTTGCATGCATTTTTGTCTTGCTGCCATGAATAATGAGAAGCCATGGGATTCCTTGTAGCAGCCCTGGAATAATTATCCAATAGCTGATTAAGTTCAAAGTTTGTATGGAAATCTGTTCTTTTAAAAGTCTTTCATAATCTATCTCTGGAGAGAGATAATTCTATCAAATTTGAATTAATCCATAGATAATGGCAAGGCTATTGCCCACCATTATGTGTCTGTACATGAGATATGAATATTACATGGATTCTCAGATTTCAAAGAAAAAATAATTCAGGGTTAGATCACAGAGGAGATTAGTTGTAAACAGTGCATGCTTTGACAATCACCACCAGAAGGGGATTAATCAATTTTAAACAACCAAACTTGACCTAACCATAATAGCCTCACCAGAGCTAGTTCTTCAGTGTGGATTTTCTAAATGCAGGTCACACAATGATCCTTTCATAGATCCAATAAAGCATTTTAAAAATTACCCAATCTGGTATCATTGTAAAGTATAATCAGGTCCCAGTATTATCATCACTAGTGAAGCCTATAGTAGAATTCATTGTTCTTCATGTCAAGTCAAAAATAGACTCTTTATCAGGAAACTTAAATTACAGCTTTCCCCTAAGTTCCCATTTTGAAAAGTAAAGCAGAGTATCAGTAGTGATGATGTGAGCACACATTCATGTACCTATTGCTCCCACCTACTATCTGTTCTTCCAGTTTTGAGTTCATACTGGTATCATTCATATAGCCAAAGATGTGCAGCCATAAATGGAGGCATTTGCTATGTAGTCATAGTCATTAGTCATAGACAGCATGAGATGCATTTAGTCAACATCTAACTGTATATAAATTCTATTCTGTACTGAATATTAAGCCTACTCTATTAAAAGTTTAAGGTATCTATGCAATGGTCCATAAGAAAAAAAGATAATTGCAGCACTTTTCAAAATATGATGATGACTACTCAAATTGTTATTACTAGTGTATCTGAGTGTTTATTAAATGTTTTATGCACAGTAAGATATACTCTATACTATGCTGAACATTTGCTTGACTGACATTAGGTAGTAACTTCACCTAACTATTCCAATTTATTAATAAGTTCAATTTAAAGACAAATTTAAGGCTTACCATCCATAATAATGCAGGAATTCCATGTATGTAATAAAATGCTCATACAACGGTCACATCACTTAGCATCCCTTCTCACAGATTATGCCGTGTGTGTGAAATAGCATATGCTTGTGCTAAGATGCTTGTGCATCATTTTAAAGGAGTTCATAAAATACATTTTATATAAAATCACTATAAAAATAACTGAATTTTTATTTTAACTCGGAAACTTAAACACACAGCTTCCAAATTAGAATATGACAAATTATTATTTTCCAAATGATTCTTCTAGTATACACATTTGTCAGTTTTGTATATTTGGTGACTGTTGTGTTGCCAAGATGCTAGGCCATGGGTGTTTTAAATACCACAAGGGTCACTGTCATCTTACAGGTCTCATGGAACTTCTAGCCTCAGCAGACAGGTGAAGGTTTGGACCGAGAATCCACAAAATTAGTGCAATAACATGCACTACTGAGATAGTTAAGATTTATGGTGCCAACGTGGTCAATGAACACATGTGAGATTAATTGAAGGGCGGAGCAATCAATGGCTCAGTGAGCCTCACCTTCTTCTCGTTTGCTTTTTGGTCATAGGACCGGTGTGTAGCAGCTTTGCTTGTTTTGTGCCTCCATTTGCAAGCTGTACTACCTGGGGGACATCTCACCCATCAAGTGGGTCCCTGTTATTTGAGGTTCCTTCAAGATCTGTTTTGCATGCTACTGGAATATGCATCTCTTGAGCTGGGAACTGTCGGACCCTGTCATCTGGCTGACTGTTGGTGACCTACCTGCTTTGCTGTTTGCTGTCTGTGGCCAAATAGGCTGCATGGCTCTCCAGAGGACTTCCTGATAGCCCTCAAGACTTGGAGAGACTTGCCAGAGTCTCACAGCTGTTTCACAGGAGTGAATTGCACTGAGCCATTTGTACTACTTTATAGATTAATTAACTGTTTAATTCATATACATGTGTGTGAATATACATGTGTGTATGATATATATATATATATATATATATATATATATTCTGTTGAGAATGAGCTATGGTGAAACAGTTCCAAAGAAGTGAGGATAGTAAGGTTTCAACTCACAAGTTTTGGACTTGTATCAACAAGAGGCAATTCCTGGAAAGTCTGCTTCCTAAGGCAAAGGGTCAGCAGTAAACAGAAGACGCTGACTGTGATGGATTGATGCAGTGGCTGCAGCTCTGGACTGAAACATCACATGCTTATAAGGAAGGTATAGACTTTGGAAGTGTTTTGTTCTGTTGTACAAAAGGTCACAATGTGTTGAACCGAGTCAGTGATAATTAAACAGCAACAAAACTATTGTGGACAAAAACACATTCTTTTTCTATCTAGATGAGAAGACTGTTTGAACAATGTAGGTAATAGGCAAATATTCTCACTCATCCCCCACATGTCTAACATGATTTGCACAGAGTATGAGGGGACTTCAAAGAGTTAGTGGGAAAATTCCATTTTCCTTTAATATCATCTTATGTGAGCTTTTTGAAGGCACCTTGTAAATACTTAGGAAATGTTTTAAATTATCTTATTGGGAGTTCTCACAGACCTTGCAACAATCCATTATTTAATAAGATTGAGCATAATTGTACAATTGCTGCAACCATCATTTTCAAACATTTAATCTCTTCTTGAATTATTTGATCTCAGCTCCCCTTTATCCACTCCTTCCAACCCTACCACCCAGGAACCATTACTATTATATTATATATCATTCTTATACCATATCTTACACTATTCAATATATCCATTCACCTAAATTTCTATTATGTGTTCCCCTCAAATGGGGTTATACAGTCATCATTGCTATCCCTTCCCTTCCACTCATTCTCCGTACTCGTCTCAGTGCTATGAGGAATCATTTCACCCATTACTATTTCTTAAGGGTTTATCTATCTTTGATTTCATGATCTTAATTATACAAATGAACAGACACATGTGTAATAAGATTAATGAGGTTAATTTAGGACCATAATCATAAGGAAAGATATATGAAAGAACTAGAGGACAGTTATATGATTCATCAGTGCTATGCTGCACCCTGGACAGAACATCCCTTCCATGTGGTCCTTCTGTGAGGGACTGTCCAATTATCTTACAGGTACGAAAATAATTTTTGATGAGAAAATATTTAACTACTCTTATAGTTTTAAAAGCACAAATATTAAATAAAACTGCAAGGAAATGACTCCACTAGAGTGACCTCTTTGGGTAATAGGCATTAAACTGCTAAACCAAAAGTCCCCTGTTGAAACTCATCAAGTGTTCCATGGGAGAAAGAGGAGGCAATCGGCTTCTGTAAAGCTCTCACATATCAGAAAACCAAAAACAGTAGTGCTGCCCTGTCTTGCAGGCTCCCTGGAGTGGACATCCACCTGATGTCAGGGGGTTCAGTTATTTATTGATTTCTTGGCTGTAGTTTGTGTGTTCTTCGGTCCTTTAGTAACTACCACATTTGCTTATTGGGGGATGATTAGAATTAACAATTGCTGTTGTTGTCAGGTGCCCTTCTTTTACTGAATCTGAATCCTACTTGGTTCTACAGTAAAGTGACCAGATTTTAAGTGGGAGACCATTGGCCAGTGGGGAGGGGCTGGTTCTTGATTAAAAATTGGGTCTATACAGAGCAACAAAAATTTTCATAGAATGCAAAAATAGTATTGTAATATATTTATTTTAATTTTAAAATGCTGCGGGATGTTGCTAAATTGTTAAAAAATGGGGGTCTGGTCTCCTAGCCTTCTGTTACATTGCCTCTCAGTGAACTGCTAACTCTCATTTGGCAAATCAAAGAATCATTTCTTTTGGTCTCTATCAGCTCCTGGTCTTCCTGCTTCATGTTCACCAGTCCCTGCAGGTACAGGAGTTGGACAAGCCTTCTGCTTTCTTCTGACCCATGCACTGGAACAGACTAGACATTTCCACTTCTACAGTTGTATGAGCCCTTTCTTGACATAAATCTCTTTCTATGGGTGTACAACTACCAGAGTCACTGGATTTGGTTCTCTAGAGAACCTCACCTCACCACCAGAACATTGAAAGTTGTTAGTAAACTTTCCTTGGATTCTAATGCTGTGTTTGTCTTCTAAGAGTCCCATGTCTCAGATTATTGACTTGGCATACTGGCAGGCCATTGGGACCAATTTTTCCCATAGGCAGGTGGGGTTTAATAGCACTCTGCTGCCAGTACAGGAAGAGACATGCTCTCCCTGAGGGATTGAGTGTACACTGATGGAAATCGGGATGCTAGGATTCTATGATTATGATTCATGGCCTTCCCATAACCTATTCTGTAAACTTTTGTAATTTGCTATAGTATATGTATGTATGACAATCATGGTATCTCCCTCACTTCTGTAGTCACTCCTATACCTGGAAAACATTGATCTTCCACCAATAATGCTGTTGTGATGAGTTTCCTTTGTTTTCCATGCTTTGTACCAGTGTTTCCAAAAGTGGTTGCCTCCCGGGGAGGCAAAGTTTCCACTCAAGGGGCTGCAAAACAGATCATTACACTTTGTACTGGATGGTGGGTTATAGTACAACAACACTTATATGCCCTGGAGGTGCTGAGTCATTTTTTTTTTCTGAAAAGGTAGCAGTTAACCAAATACATTTGAGAATCTATGCTCTATAATTTAACTGTGAGACTATGAAACTCAGACACTACTCTGATCTCTTGATAATGATCTCACTCATCTAGATTATTTATTTTGTGCCTATGCCTTGTTTAAAACTTAATGTATGGGTCTCTGTACATTTTATTTGACACTTCAGTCCCTTTTTTTCCAGAAAAAGTTGTGAAGATGCACTAGATTGTTAGTTTCTGATCATGACTTCATCAGTTTTGTCTCCAAAATGGATTAATGAGTGAGCAGCAGAGTGATTATGGATTTTTTAAAAATAAAAATAGGTTTATGATGGCCGAGAATGTGTATGCATCAAGATGCTGAGTACTGCCCTGGAATTGTTGCCTTCTTACAAAGAGAAGGGTAGACAGGGGCTACATCAGCAGACTTTATAAGCAATTTCAACTACTGAAACACAAAGTAAATTTATTTATCTGTAAAGTATATATTCTCATTGTTCTTTTTGTGATACTTAGCTATCTCTACACATTTCATTTGAGAAACTGTTTTGATAATAGGACAGGCAAAGAGATGCTTTCTACTTCAAGCATGCCTGTTCTACATCCCATTAGTTAGAAAGGCATTCAGCAGATTGACAGAAAAATTCCTAAGAATTCCTCCCCCCAAAAGTCAGAAGGCTTTCATACTCAGATTTCATGATAACACCTAGATATCAACAGAAGATATATGTGTATGTACCATGAATAGGAGTGTTGCTTTTCCTCCAAAAACACATGATAGCATGCATTACAAACTTGCTAATACTTTGCTGAAAGGACAAATAAAGGCAAACTACAAAAAAGAGAGATAAAGAGTTGGGAGAAAGGAGGAAATAGACAGCCAATAGTGAATTTTGTTGTCATACTTATGAAACACAAACAACGCACAGAAGACTCTGGATAGTGGTGTACTTTGAGGTTTTTAAATATCCTGACCACCAAATGTTAGCTCTTAGTTTCTGTTAAATTTTAACTTTTAGCCCAGTGCCCGAAACAGATGGATTATGAAATTCGACACTTTAACCAGGGGACATTTCATTTGCATGAGCTACTGGGTAAGACTCTACGTGGTCTTATGCTTTATTGAATGTTTTAATAGGTGGGATTCTTTTTAATACACTGTACTTCAAACCCTTCCCTTTCCTCTGGGGGAGAAACACCATCACTCCCCTTCCATGGTTTCTGACTCACAGCTTCCCTGTGTGATTGAGAGGATGACTCCGCGGGCTTTCTGAGGCTAGAAATCTTCATGGAGATCACTGCCTCTGCTTTCTCTCCACGGGAACGTATCAGTGCAGGGTTTAGCCCTTGTGACACTGGGCTTCTTCACCCACTGCCATGGAGTTGACTCCATCAGAAGGAATCTACAGTGCAGAGCATTTCCACTGGGCTTCTGAGACTGTTCACTGGCAACTGAGCAGACAGCCTTATTTTCCTTCTGATAAGCAGCTGGTGGATTTGAGCCACTGCACTTGCAGTTCGTTGTCCAATGCTTACCCAACTGTGCCACACAGGCTCCTTCTCCAACTTTAGACTCGCCACCATCCAGGCAACTCTGGTGGGCAGCAATGCTAAGGGAAGGGTCGAGCTGTCCTTGTGGATTGCCAAAGGAATGCTTTTTTTTATTTAAAAAAAAAATTTTTATAAGTCATCACTGCCCGGGTGCTGGGAGTAGGAGGCCCAGCCTTTGCTCCTGTGAGCGGGAATTGAATCTCCATCCCAGTGGGCTGCAGTCCCGCACAACCACTACGCCACCAGGGCTCAGCCCAAAGGAGTCATTTTTTTTATGGGAACAGAAATTCACATCTTTCTTCTGAAAGACTCCTTGGACGTTCAAAAATTTAAAAACTTCTCAGGCCTTTCCTTACAAAATTTGCATAATTTTTCTTTTCAAAAAAGAAAGAACACAAACAAACAAACAAACAAAAAACTAATATCACTGTGATGAAACCAATTCTGACTCATAGTCGTGTTCCATAAGACAGAACAGAACTGCCCCTGTGGGAGTTCCAGACTGGAGATCTTCAAAGTCTCAACTTTCTCCAGCACTACAATTGAGTTGACTTTATGTTGTGAAATAATAATAATCACCTGTTGTTTTGTTTTTTCAACTATGTGCCACATGGAGGAGAATCACAAGACGGGGTAAAGTAACGGTGGGGGATACTGATGTTCAAGTCTAACCTCCCTGATTTTTCTAAGGAAAAGGAGAATTCAACTCTGCATCAGTCCAAAGATAATTCAGACAGTCTCAACCTGACATCTTCCTTTACCTCATTCTGACATCTACTGACCTTCTGTGTGATAGTCACACAGAATTCCAGGATTGTGGAGTTTATTAGGAAAGGTAAGAGGTAATAGTCAGGGTCAGGACTGCTAAAGCTAAAGACCTTTTGTCCTCATTATCTCTTCTCAATCACATTTGCAGGTATGACCCTATCTGACCCTCAGCCTCAGCCAGAGAACTCCTTGGCTCAGGTAATTGTTGAAAAGGCTCTTTGAATGTTGATAAGTTCTCAAAGGGTACTGTGTTCTCCAAGCCAGCCTCTTGATCAAGGAAACTTATTTTGAATCCTTCTGTGGGAAGGGAAACCTGATACACGATGTCATGGTCCTGGTACTTCAGCCTTTGATGCCTCTGCTACTTTTGTCATTTCTCCACACAAGGAGGCTAAGTTATTTCCTTTGCATGTGGCTCTTCTTTCTTGGTCATTTTGATATGATCTGAGATGACTTGTTTTACATTCAGTGCAATGGCAAAATTGGTCACTTTAGAGTGACCAATTAGTGTTTCACTAACTCTAAATGCATGGTCCCCATCGGTTGGTGAGAGTTACAAAGATTGTGGATGGAAGGGGAGAGGACACGAGGTCAACATGCTGTCATCTCCAGATAGACAAGAAGAAGGAGAATCCAATTCCGAATTCATCCAAGGCTAATTGCCACAAGGTGGAGGTCAGAGATGCCATCGTTCTTTATCCTCTTCTGGCAGCACCCATTCCTCCCAGAACATTCAACATTCCTGGGAGAGTCAATAATCCAATGGAATGGCAACATAGAACTCACACACTATATTCACAATGTGGCAATTACATAATATCCTGTCAACTTGAGCGAAGGGGTGGAGTCTTAGTTGTAAATGGTGCCTCTCCGCGGGATTGGCTTTCTCCTGAGAATTCTGGGAATTCCTGTCTTCCTTCCTTGGGTTGGGACACACATTCTCTCTGCTTCACATTCCTGATGACAAGACAAATAGAGCTACACTGAAGGAACAAGGGCCCTGGAGCTGGAGGAGCCACATGGTGGCCTACACCAGTGCTGAGATGCTTCCACTGCCACTGGATCCACAAACCTTTCACCCATTGGTCTGTGATCTTTTTGCTTTGGGCATGATTGTATGTGTTGTGCCACTCTGAGGAGGAATCTATAGACTGGTATCAGACATATGGGTTTATATCAGACTTTTGGGCTTGATCTGGAGTGGGCCAGGATCTTTTCTTAATATGCAATTAGTCTTTGATATAAAACTCTCTGTTACACACATGACTGTCTCTGGATTTGTTTTTCTAGTCTACCCAGACGAATACACATATTTATGGGATTTATTAGAGAAGCTAATAGTTTATGAAATGCCAAGGGTGCAGTTACTTTGTCTACAAAGCCTTTTCTTGGCTGCACTGGCAGAAATGTCTCCTTCTGGTCTTTGGCCTCTGCCTTGTGCCCTAAACTGGGAAGCCGCTGGCTCTACCTCGTGGTCTAGGTGCTGCTGCTCTGCTCCTTTGCAGTGCACATGGTTCATTAGGGGCTCTTCTTTCTTGATGGCTGTGTTATTCTGGGGAAGACAAGAGAGAACAAGTTCATGGAGACTCATATGTGTATCAAGTCCATCAGTACAGTGCTAGCCCATAGGTTTAAAGCCCACCTGTACAGTCCTCTACAGACTCACGAAATAAGAGGAAGACCACAGGCTAGTGGGGTGGGGGGAGGAGTTTGGTAACTCCACTGGCATTGTCTCTAAGTGACTTCTCCAGCACCCAGAGCTGGAGGTCCATCAGGATAGGTCCATGTGGCTTCTCCTCAGGGATGCCTCCCAGGAAACCAGCCTTGTCGGTAGAGAGCCTCCAAGGGAGTGAGTCAACAGAGAGTCTGCCTCCCACCTCTAAGGGGGAAATCCAGGAATTCCCAGACTTCTCAAAAGAAGCCCATTCCCACACAGAGTCCTCATTCGCTATGATCTGATTGACCGGCTAGACCCCACTCCTTCACTCTTAATCCTTTCCAGTTGATACCAGATTATGTAACTATCAGTGGTGCTTGAGAATCCTTCTGAAATGACTCACTTATAGACCCATTGAAATGGCCAAATGGACCAATCCCCTCTGTTAGTATTGGACACACCACGTTTGCATGATCTCACCCTATGGTTTGGTGGAATTTACAAAGTCACGAATAGAAGAGCCATACCAATGAGATGCACTTCACTGGAGAGAGTTACAGCAATGAACACAATTGGATCACAGGGTAGGGAATCATTTCTGTCCAGAGCAAAACAAGCAGTATATCTGTGTCCAAAGAGAATACCCTTAAAAAGTTCTATTACCACTTAACTGTTTATAAAGAAAAGTTTTAATTCTCAGACCTAGGGAATCAGAATATTAAGGATTATTGACATGGAAACTGCATTTGGGAAAATTTCCCAGATGATTCTCATAGAAATCAAACAGGGAGGGGAGGGAAGACATTAGCATTATCTGTCAGAATTATAGAGTCTGTATCAATCAGGAATGCATGAAAAAAATTCATGTCAAGATATACACTTATTTACATAAATAACTCCTCCTAAGAATAGATGCTTAAAAGATAGTCAAAAATGAGCATGCATTATTGTTTTTTTAAAAAATAATAAAATCCAAAGTAGAAAAATTAATCCTAAAATGAATGAGTGGCTAAATTGAAGTAACATAAAAACATTAGCAGCATTTTTTAACAGAAATGCATGAACAACATTCTCACTAATGGATTAAATAAAGATATCAGCAATTTTCTGTGTCATTTAACATAGTTCTGAAGTTCAGATATAGACATACAATAAATAATAGGGTAAAAAAGTCTTGATGTTAGAAAGTATTATAATCACTTTTAATTATATAATTACAGTTATTGTCAGTAAATATTATTATGTTCACTGAAAAGCTATACCAATTAGTTTTTGCAGGAAGAAATGTACAGAGAAAATTTATTTAAAGAGAGAATATATTACAGTTTGCTTTAGTGTGCAAAAGAGACCCCAATTTCAAATGCAATTTAAGGAAAATATTTACTAAATCTTAAAGGAGGCAAAGAAAACAAAAAGACACAAGTTTGTCATTGTATGCCACAGACCATTAACACAAGACCAAGATGTCATCTGACGATTCAACATTGGGATGCTAAGCATAGAACAAAGGAAAACCATCATGCATACATCATTGGTGGAGGATAAATACATCAGAGTTTTAGGTGGGACTACAGAAGCAAGAACAGAACCATGATTGGGACACATACATCCTCAGATGGAAGAGTTTACAAGATTGGTCTAGCAGGGGTCCTCAAACTACGCCCATGGGCCACATGTGGCCCGCTAAGGACATTTATCGGGTCCAACAGGTATTCTTGCCGCTGCTACTGTCCTGCTTAGCAGCCAACTCTTCCCAGGCCACAGTGAATTTGTTCATAGTTTTGTGTTGTTTTTTTAATTATAGTCCAGCTTTCCAATGGCCTGAGGGACAGTGAACTGCTCCCCGCCCCCCTGTTTAAAAAGTTTGAGGACTCCTGGAGGCCTTCTGACCAAGGTAGTCAGGACAAAACTGACAGGGCATGCCTCCTGACTAAATTACTTGTCAAGGCACTCCGCCTGAGGGCAAGAATATCTATAACCTTAGTTAATAAACTCAAAGAATTCAATGAAGGTTTGAACTGGGAGGAAAGTTCAGATATCATTGTCATCCTTAGTCTTCTACATTTGGGGTTCTCGGGTTTTAAGCTCTAATACCAGTTTTTGGGAAAAAAAGAAGAAATCTATATACTGTTTTAGGGTACAAAAGAGACCATATTTCAAATATATTTAAGAGGATATTTATTAAGGATAAAGAGTATAAAGTATAAAAAGTTTATTAAAGTATAAACAGTATAAAAAAAGACAAAGACAACACAAAAAAACACAAACACATCATCAGGAATGAGGGATCCCTCCAGCATGAGACTGAGATGGAGTTCTTTGAGTTACCAAACTTTAAAATGAACAAGGGAGGGCCTAGGAAATGGTCACCAAAGGATGATCTGTGGCAGATCAACACATTTCAATTACAGGTGGTACTGCAGGAGCAGAGAAGGGACCATGATTGGGACATGTACCTTGTTAGAGAGAAATGCTTTCAAGACTAGTCCATTTCTTTCCAATCAAAGCAGTCCAGACCAAACTGACAGGATATGACTCATTACTATGTGTCCCTGTATATGACCCCAGAAAGGTGACGTCTATCAAGAGTAACATCTATCAAAAACACATGTAGGCAAGTCTCTAAGACAGACTCTCCCTCCTTGGGCTGGCCCAAGAGAGATGGAGGCTCGCCACTCTCCCAGGCATTCTACCAGAGGATAAGATTATCTGTAGCTTTGGTTAGTGATGAGAAAGCTTTCTGTGGAGGCTGATTATATGTGGGGACTCTCAAATGAATTTTGGGCTGTCAATGCCATTCATACCCTTTTATAAACCAGGCCTCTCAGAGTTTAAGCTCTAACACAGTACTGAAAATAATCAGTTAAAATAATAACTTATGTATCTCATGAAAATTAACAAAACACCTTAGAAAAGCCTGAAAACTACAACAGAATTTTTAAATCGTAGACATAATCAACAACTAGCTTTAAAAGAGAATAGAATAATTACACCCCAGTCAAATCTAAAGAAGAAAGAGAAAGGGTAATTAAGAGGATATGGTCTGAAACCAAGGAGCTCCATTTCAACCTTGGCTCTCCCGGATAATAACGAGTCACCTTGAACTGGATGCTTAAACTCCCTTACATAAAGTCTGTTTTGGCTCAGCAAATTCCCACCTACACAGCAAATGTAGCTAAATTGTTTCAACCTGCTCTCTATTTTAGAACATTTGGATGGTTTATAATGTTCTTGACAAATAAAACTTTAAAAAATTTAATTAGTCAGATCTCTAAATCTTTTTTAAGTGTTTATATTTCTTGGCATCGCTCTCCCTGGACTCTTCTGTTTTGGCTTCCTTCCTAGGTTATGTTCTTTGGTCTAAAATGAACACTCTTTACTTGTCCATTCACTTTTTTTCTCCAGAGAAAAATTTCACAACCCTTCTTTCTTAGCAATGCTTGTATCTTGTTAAATTATATGCATATTTCTGTATGTATACGATGACTTAAGGAAGAAACTTTAGGTTGAATGAAAACTAAAAGACAACACATTTCAAAGGTCTCTCTCTCTCTCTCTCTCTCTCTCTCTCTCTCTCTCTCCCCTGCACACCCATGCACACACATAAAAGTTCTATTTTCTTGAGTTTATTTTCTCATATACTTACTTTCGCCTAATATTGACACACTATTGTATGATAAAGCAAATCATTTTCAGAATAAGATAAAATAAAAATAAATAATATCAGAGTAGACTGTCTAGAGAAAGTAAAAAGGGGCTTCAGCTATACTCCTGTACTCTCCAGAGAATAGCCTTGGAAAGTCGTATTACTATATAACAGGTTATCTAGAGATGTAGGGGAACTTACTGAGAAAGTGCTTTATTCGAACCATGATAAATATAATGGTGCTGTTGCTGCAGACACTGGTAGGTTCTAGAGCCTTTCTTCAATGCCCTATACTTGCTATTAACTTTCAGTCTTCAGGAGATTGAAGTGCAACTGCATACATCCCCTTGGACCAAAGTCTTTATCTAGACTAAATCTATGATCTTTTTAATATTCATAATATTTTTCTTTTCATGCAATGAGACTATCATTCATTTATAATCTCCTAATTTAGTGCCCCTCAGTCTATTTCTATGATCACTGGTATCATCATTATCCACCCCTATTGTCTATATTCTTCAGATATATTAAGAGTTAACATAAGGGAAAAATTTAGACCACCACTGACTCCATTTGGGTGGCTATCCAAAGGAAGGTCCTCAACAAGAAAGAATGACACAGTAACTACAATATTAAGCCCCAAATAGGAAAGCATGTGAGGAGAAGGAAGGACCAGGCAGAGTTTCATTCAGAAAGCTGGAAGCGACCTGGCAGAATGTCACAACAGAAACCCAGGAATCTTCCGAGCCATCCACAATACTCACTTCTGATATCCGTTGAGCTACCAACTCCCACAAATTACATTCCTTGAATATTATTCAAAACCTCTTTTTTCTTTTTTATTTCCTTTCAAACATTTTCACTTAGTGGCAGAATTGCTTTTTTCATTCACCTGGCAATGGTCTCCTTATCATGCAATAGTTTTGCCTTCAATTACAGGGAACTTGCATGCTGACTGATTATGTTAATACCCTGGTTCTGATACTCATAAGTTATGTGACCTTATGGAAATCACCTGACTTCTCCATTCATCTATTTCTTCATCAATTAAAATAAGTCAATAAAACTGATGTCATGCTGTCATAAAAATTAATTAAGTTCTAACTGAAAAGTAGCTCAAAAAGGGTCTGGTCCATAATAAATAAACATATTTTTATTGCTATTTCTCCTCCTGGCATTGCCACATTTAGTATAACTTTCACAAGCTACCGGAAACTCTACAATGAATTTTTTTAAATATGCCAACCCCTGATGACCCTTCGAAGGCTCCCCATTGCCCAAGAATGGGTTCTTACATGCAATGTAACTCAGCATCCATTCCCATTGCTTTCTGAAAACTGTTCTTGGTCTTATAAACTCGTGGTTCAAACGATTTCCTCACATCTCTCGCTCTAAGAGAGTTGGACCTATGTTTTAAAATGCGCTCAAGCATTCTCTTCTCCATGAAGTCTACTTCTATTCTAAGCAAAAGTCAGGCATCTTCCTCCCTATTTCAGAATGACAGTGGCCTTTCTTTCATTAGATCACTGAGCAGAATTTGCTGACTCAGCTACATCCTTTACTAACTGTGAATTCCTTCAGACTAGGGATTGTGTATATTAAGATGTGTGTGTGTTCAGAAACCGAAATCCCTGCCATGTCGCCGTGGACAGAGACTATTAGCTAAACAAATGTGTGATTGAATGAATAAATAACTAGCCGTCGACATGATTAAGCCTCACATGGTTTTGGTAGTTCTGCAGGTGATTTGTGTGAGCTCTCCTCCACACGCAATGGCAGTAATAGAAGACCACTTGAGGATGGTGATCAAAGCTCTTCATGCAGAGTCCTGGACAGGGCACACTCTGAATTGGCCAGAAGTTCAGGGTCTTTCCCCCCAACTCTTCACGCTGCTCTTGTTTCTTTCATTAAACAAGCCACAATTTACCACATTTATTTACTATTCCAGTCATTCTTGATTCCTCACAAAAGTTATCCCAACACTACCCTCACCTTCTCTGAGAAAAGGAATACAGCATTCAGCTTTTCATTTTCTTATGAACCTTCTATCTCGGATCTGTGATTAGTTGAGTAATGAATGGAGAATGTCACTTTGATGATTTCCAAGAGTTTGCGGGTTAAGTCTGAGAGAGGGAGAAGTGAGATCAGATACTCTGAGAAGAGAAGCAAGTGCTGATCTTTCATGTTAAATATCTTTATGAACTATATCTCGCGCTACCAGTGCATTTGCAGTGTTCAATTCATGTTTCTTAAAATTTTCTCCCATTGAAACAACGCCCTGGGAGCATTGCTTATTGTACGATTCCTTAATTTTTTTCAGACAGGCCAATAATTATTTAGCATATTGACTGTAAAACAGTGTAAGTGCCTTAATTCATTCTTTAGAAGCCCAGATGATGCAGTGGCTCAGTGTTGGGGAGCGGTCCGCAAGGTAGACGGTTCACATGCACCAGCTGCTCCGACGGAGAACGCTGTGGCTGTCGAGTCCCGTGACCCTACTCTAACAGCTAGCTCTGCTCTGGTCTAGAGTATAGCTATGCGCCGATGGCTTCGAGTATTTCATTTTGCTTTGTCTCCTCTTCAGAGGTTAACTCATTCAACAACCTCTCTGTAGGACCAACAATGGCCATTGCATCAAATGACACAATTTTAACTTTCTGCCTATACTGTGACAGTTTTAAATACTCCATCTTTTCAGGGAAAGATGTATGAAAACGCTACGACTTTTGGCAATGTACCAACAAGAATGCTCATAATTGGGGAAATATTAATTTTATCATAAGAAAACAAAAGGAAACAGAAACAGGTACTTAAACACATACAAGTGTTGTTGCTGTTTTTTTACAGAAAAGAGATCATAATATGTTTCTCTATGGCCACTCCAAGAAGAAATGCTATTTATTCTTCTGAAACAAGGGGATAATAAATTCAATATAGCGAGATATTAAATCCTGCTGTATCTATTTCCTTTTCATATATATCTTTAATTGTGAATTACCTACTTCATTGATTTTACCTACTTAAATACGCCTGAGAAGATAATGTAATAGAAAACAATATCCTGTTTTGACTAGCAGACTAAATGTTGCATTTTGCTACAAAAAAAGAACTGATACATCAAAAACAGAACCCTCGCCTTTCTCTGGGGAAGAGCTGACCTAAATGAGAACAGAGTAATGCGAAGGTAGTAAGAAACTCCTTGAGTGTGAACGTCAAAACGTAACCTATAAAGTCATGACAGTCAGAATTATTTATGTCTCTCACTTTCATCAATTTTTATTGCTCTTTCACTTTCCTGCTTGCTTTTCAACAATGCTCTGCAGATTGAAGCAGTGCATTAATGACTTCATTTGTCAGCCTTTATTGTTGCCACTCTCTTTGATCCACTTTCGTCTTTTCTGAACTCTTGGTGCATTATTTCCATCTTTTTAACTTTTAGTGATGTGCTGCTTCTGATGTTCCACCAAATGGGACTTTTCATTTTTATAGTGTTCCCTTGATTTCTTTCTCATAGAATGTGAGTTTTTACATTTAGAACATTTATGCAAATATAAGGTATCCACTTGAACACACTCTTCAACCAGAAATCTCTTTAAACAAGTATGATGGAAAGAAAAACATGTGATGCATATAAAATCCCATAGAACCAGCAAAGAGTTCATGCCTATAGTTTATGAACATTAAAAAAAACACCTTTTGTGGACTTGAGGATGAAATGGCCTCTGGTGAGTAGGAGCTGATGAATGTGATCCCCTGCTGATAGGTCTGGAGGTCACTGGACTTTGGACTGGAATGCTATATTTGATATTTTTGTGCTCTTTTTATGACATAGCAGTGGTGGTTCTGTCCTTGTGAATGTGTCATTGAAAGTTTTGCCCTATCTCCAACTCTCATTGCTTGTATAAACAGTGTGCATTCACTTAAGTTTTTAATCTGTATCAAGTCAGTCAATAATCTATATATCTTAGTTTAAAAAGCTTCCCTATGTTTGTATACTTCCTTGTCTCAACAGTGTTTTAAAATCTATACCATTGACTAAATTAATGATACTATCACTTGAACTGCTATATGTCCCATGGAGATGACTTATAGTATTTCCCCATAGCAGGATAATGATGTCTTTAAAGTAAAACAGAGACATATAGAAACCATACATATATGAATGAATTTTGTGCTCACATTTAACTGTAGCACTAATCTAAGGACAATTAGTTCTTATGATATTGCCTTACTCAATACTTGCTCTTGTGAAGAGGTCACTAAACATATGGGTGCTATAGTCATATGTGGTTAAAAAAAAACAGAGCATGCACAGCTATCAGAAAGAATAGAGTCTGAGATCTTAAAGGCTTGCCTTAGCATAAGCAGCCATCTAAGTGAGGTATCAATAAGTTCACATGGATGACTCACACCAGCCTGTGTGATCTAAGGATTTTAAATTTTAAAATCTAAGACCAGAGGCTGAAACAGTATTAGAGCATAAATTCTGAACATCTGGTTTTCAGAAAACTGTGCAAGAGAGTGAAAACCCAAAATCCATTTTCAGGGTCCCCACATAGATGATGCCTCCAGCAAATCCCACCTGACTGTTAATCAGGGATGTGAATAGATGCACTATCATCCCCTAGAGTGCATTGGAAATGGAATTATTCCAGATGCACTTTGGTTAAGATTAAACACCTTTTCATTGCCTCTCTTTTTACCCATTTTCAATTTGTTCTAGTTTTTAATATTATCTGAATTTTTTTATGATTGAGATTTTCCTTGATTTTATTTTGTTATTGTTGTTAGAGTTTTCTTTCTTTTCTTTTTTGTATGCGTTTCTGTATCTGTCTGTAATCTGGGATAGGAAAATGTATGGGATAGAGACTAACTGTATTAATCACCTCTCAAAGCTATGGCAGAAGAGTTGGCAGGAAGTGGGGAGCTTGTAACAGTGAGTACGAGGAAGAAGAACATGCTCTACAATTCATTAAAGTGATGAATCCACAGCATTTAAAAATAAAATTGAATGATTATATTTTATGACATGTGAATTATGTGTAAATAAAATGCTAAAAAGAAAAGCTAAGACACTGAACCATACATTTCTTAATTTTAAAACACATGGTATTTCATTTGTTCAAACAAGTGCCCCCTCGTTCCATGTACAATTTCCATATGAACCCAATGAAATGTCCTGAAATTCCCAATCTTTGCAATATTATCCATCACTTGCTATGCTTCACGCAGTCAAATAATTTTGAATAATAAAATATAAGTAAAATAGAGAGAAAATGACAAAAAATTAATATATAAACCAGCAAAGAACTTCATAAAAGAGGTCAAATGTTCAATAACATATGATGAAACGGATATATCTACTTGCCACCAGAAAAAGCATAATTAGAGCCATAATTTGGATAACATTTTACAACCAATCGAATAAGGCAAAATTAAAAACACATGTTGACAAGGATGCTGAGAATCTGACATTATCACACATTGATGATAGGAGTGTTGATTTGTTCAATCTCTTTGGGAAACCAGCAGTATAGTAAAACCAAACCTATACATCTATAATGACACAGCAATCCCATTGCACATGAAAAATGGTGTTAAAAATTATTAGTAACAGCTCAAAATTAGTGAAAATTTCACTTGTTCATTAATATTTACAGTGCACAAACCCTAGGTGTTCATCTACACTTAAATTGGGTAAGTTCAGTGTAATATATTTGTACAATGGGCTATTATTGAAAAATAAAAATGAATACATCAAGATATTTGAGGGTCCTAAGATGCTCTATTATTTGAACTAGATAATGGTTAGCCAATTATGTTCACTTTGAATATTTCTCTAGGTTGTACACTCAGAATGTGTGAACTTTTCTGTTTTCTGGACTTCAATAACCAAGTTGATTATCAAAAAAAGAGAAAGACAGCAAAAGAAAAAAGTTGCTGTTATTTAAAATAGTTTTTTTCTTTTAATTCCCCAAGTACATTGACTCGTCAAGAGTATTGCTTTGCAAAATTAAGTTTGCTTTTTGATAAGTCTGGAAGTGAATATAGAAATAATTACTACTACAAAAATTTTTAATGAAATATTTTTTTTGTTTGTTAGTTTTGTCAAAGCATAAAAGTCCCTGAAGAGAGAAATAAGAATCCCTATGACAAAACAGTAACCCAAGTATATAGATGCATTGCCATTGAGGCAACGCTGACTCTTAATGGCTCTATAGGTCAGTGCAGAACTGATTCTGTGAGCTTCTGAGGTTACAACACTTTACAGGTAAGTGTTACTTCTTTCTCCTGGGAAGGGCTGGTGATTTTGAACTGCTGACATTGCAGGCCAATATGTAACCACTATGGCACCAGAGCTCCTATAGGGATTCAAACACACACACACACACACACAGGTACACAACATCTATAAAGCAATAGCTTAGTGCTTTCAAAGCTTCAGTAAATGGATTGATACAATTGACAACTGTCTTTGAGTCATTCTGCCTTATAGCAGTGCTATTTTAGGATTTTCAAGGCTGTAAATTTTACGGATAGCCTCTTGGAGCTTGCTGGACTAGCAGTTCAATGTTTACTGACCAGTGCCATCATTTAGAATCCATTACATTCCTAGCACTGTAGGATGCCAAGGTAGAACTCACTGTTCTAATTAAGCCTACAGTGACTTTCAATTACTTGCATCTTAATTGTTGATATCAATTTTAGTTGGGAATTTAGAAGAACATATAAGGTGACCAATTTAACCAGGTGTTTTGAGGGTGTTGTCAACTAAATTGCTGACTTTTTATAATCATCTTCTGTGATTAATATTTATTTTAAATATAATTTAAGGAAAGAACTTTGCTTTCCTTATAAGATTAATGTATTCTCTTCAAAACAAGAAAACACTGCATGCCCAGTTGGCTATCTCCTTTTGACCACTTCAAGAAGCAAGGCAAAGGACTTGATTTCCTTTCAGATGCCATGTTTAGAAATTCTCTGCACTTTCTAGTGTGATTTGCATTTCTCTGATTATAGGTTAACTTTCGCTTGCTTGTTTATATTTTGATTATAAACCAATTCTAGTGGAAACTGAAGGACAAACTGTTTTGAGTGATGCTACATTGAGTGCATTGCAATGGATGAGTGAAAACCAAGTCTATAGATTATACAATATAAAAGCAATAATCCACTCTAAAAGCCTTCACCCACATCATAAAAAAGATCAGAAATATCCTAAACAAATAAATATATAGCTATAATTCATACTAGATGCAATTGGCAACATGTGTTGTCTTCAATAGGAAGTACTCTGTAATGAACACCCACATATAAGACATAATATAATATACAGTAATATAAATTAAACAGACTATGAAAGTTCTAGACTTTGAAAATAAAGGACTCACAAATACAGTGAAGTCAGAGATGAAAAGCAGAATTTGACCCGAAACCCCACACATAGCTATGAAGCAGGTAAACAGAAAGAGTTTAAAGTGAAGTTGCAATTTTTTACCTTTCAAAGAGATAATGCACTTAAAATTTTATCTCTTTTATTGAGTAGAAGATATGTCAAATTTGGTTCTATTGTAACATGTATGTTATGTATGTAATATGTATGTTAAAATGTAAACATTTAGGAAACATTCTAACAGTAAAATCTCAATTATATTAGTAGCTGTTGCTAAAGCAATGGAAATTTTAACTATTTCTTTAATCAAAAATTCAAGAGGAGAATTATTTTGAGTTGATTATTCTAATGCACCTAAAATCTGTATGAATCTTTTCTGATTCTACCAAATGGAGAATAGGCTGAAAATGCATAATTTTTATCTGATTTTGACTTTGGAACATGCACCAGATCAAAGTAAGTAATTGAAATAATAGTTAAGACACAGGTGTTGTCTCAGCTGTGTAATTTATAAATTAGCCCAGTTGAACAAATAAGACATCTAATGAAATCATTGGTTTCTACCTATAGGGTTTGTAGGACAATCACATGCCTTCTTTACATCCCCACTGGCTGTGTCTGAGTAAGCCAGTTTCTTCACATCCATGCCAATGCTCGATATGGCCTACCTTTTTTTCCTCTTCAATTTAGTCATCCTAGTAGATGTGTGTGTTGTTATCTCAGTATATTTTTAATTTGCATTTTCCTAATGACTTGTGTGTCTGAACATCCTTTCATGAGTGCGTTTGCCATCTGTATATTTTCTTTTTCTTTTCTTTTTTTTTTTTGGTGGGGGGGGGGCATCACTGTCGTCTGGTGGTCGTGGGAGCTACCCAAGGCTGCTCCTGAGAGCCGCCGCTGGATTTGAACTGCCACGGCCGCTGGCCACAGTCCAGCACTCAACCACTATGCCACCCGGGCTCAGTCCAACCATATGTATATTTTCAATGGTAAATACCCTACAATATAGTTTTAAGAACAGCTGTACCAGTTCTAATTTTCCTTGCAAGCCTTTTTTCTTTTAGGCTTGAACTGAGACCCACCAGTATCCTGAAGAAGCTGTGCCAGCACAACATGAATGAATCCAAGCAATACCCATGTAGATTAATGGGTGCTGTTACATCTTTTCCAGATTCCTCTTACTAGCACATGTTCCCATCTCCCTTTGCTACCAGTGCTGTGACTTTCGCTAGAGAATTGACCTCGGCCAAATGGAAGCTTCCTGGTTAAAAGAACTGTGGTCCCACATGTGACTCCCTTTGGACGAAGCCAACTCAAGAACATTTTTTCAGCTGTAGAGGAAATCAGACAGAAGCCAGTCTTCACTGAGGATTACAATTTGCCATCTCTAGGCTTTGCTCACTCTGCTGGCCTCATTTCCCTGTCTCCTATAAGGCTTCAATCAATATATCACCCAGTCAAGGTCCCCATTCTAGGACAAAATAATCATTTATTATATGCCTATTATGTACACAGATTCAACTAAGATTTTTCACATTTTATCTCATTTAACTCTCAGGTGAAGAACCGGTTATGATTATTCTTTCTTTGCAAAGCAGTACAAAGTTAAAACCTTAAAAAAATACCAAACTAAAATGCAAATCCAGGTCCACATGATACCTAAGCCTATGTTCTTACCCTTGCTTTCTTGTCTGCATTTCAAGTTTAGAAGTACTGAATTATAGTAATAGTCTTCCTCTTAAAGGGGCTTCTCTTTTCCTTGCTGGATGGACTTGAGTTTTGCAAAAAAAAAATACAAAGAATGGATTCCATCTTACAAGAATTCACACAGGATTGGTGTTATAGATATAAGTGTTGAGGGTTCCATTTTTTGGTACCAGATGATATGTCCTTAAGCAAGACGATGTCACTGAATTCTAATGAGAGCTCAGATGCTTTTCATTCTCCAGGGAGGTGAGGGAGTCTGGCATTCAATATTAACTTTAATTTTGAGGAGTAGGGGGAAGATAATATTGGTAATTACTTCAAAGGCCATTTGCAATGTAAAACAAGGATAAACGAGTAACTGTGAATTGTGTTCACATCTCACCTTACAAACTACTAAATTATTTTTAAAAGAACTTAGACTCAAGATCCATTGCATAAATCTGGCAGATGAGTAAGCACAAAATTAATTAAAAACTTTAGAAAGATAAGTTCTGTGGGGATCGGTTATGGGCCACATATATTTTTTCATGCTGATAAGTATATTCATCCTATGTAAATCACATTGCAATACACATTTGCCTTAGTAGAGATAGGTATTTTTATCTATGCATTGAAAATAGAGGGTAGTAAACATTATCATACTACCTGGTGCAGTTTTTATTTTAATTGAAATGCCACTACAAGATATAACTTCTTGTGATTGGAGAGTTTTATGGGTGGCGATTTTTTAAAAACTCATTTATGATTGGAAACATTTTCGCTAGTGGATATTAAAGAATCAGTGAGGTAGCATAGCACAGAAAATGATCATTAGCTCAAAATAGAGATTCTCCCAGTTAGGGCACCTCTTTGTCCTCAACATGACATCTGGCTCTTTCTTGGTCTAAAGCGGTCTTGTGCAGCTGATTGACCCAATGCAACAGACCATCTGATCTTTTGAGTTCTGTTTCCATGAGCATTGATTGTGGATTTATGCAAGATGAAATCCTTGACAACTTCAAAGGTTTCTCCTTTGATCATGAAGCTACATATTAGCCCACTTGTGCAGAGTTTGACCGTCTTGACCCTGAGTTGTAATCCACCTTGAAGACTAGTCTTTCATCTCAGTCAGTAAGTGCTTCTAGTCTTCCTCACTTTTCAGCATACAACATTGTGTCCGCTGCATATAAAAGGTTGTTAATAAGCCTTCACCAAACCTTCATATACATCAGCTTCCTGGCTCAGGATTATTTGCTCAGCATACAGATTTTAAATGTATGGTAAAATGATACAACCTTGATGTGCATCTTCCTTGATTTATAATCATGATGTTTAAGCCTTTGTTCTAAGTAAACAATCATCTCTCAGTGCCTATACTGGTTCTCTATTTGCACAGGAAAGTGTTCTGCAATTCCATTCTTCTGATGGATGCGTAGATTATTATGGTTCATGCAGTCAAATATCTTTGCATAGTTAGTGAAGCAAAGGTATTTTCCAATAATTCTAGTATTTTCTTCTTTAAACCAAGATCGATCTCATATTGGCAATGATATTCCTTGTTCCACTTCCAGTTTGAGTCGGTGCAAGCTCCCTGTCAAACTGTTTCACTGTTTATCAATAATATTCAGGAAAAGTTTATTTGCCTGTGATGTTAATGATACTGTTAAATAAATTATTCAAGTTCCTATTTTGGCTTTGTGGACTTATTTCATTTTTTGTTTTATTAATTTTAATGGGGGCTCTTACAGCTCTTATAACATTCAATACATCATCTGTATCAAGCACATTTGCACACATGTTGCCACATTCATTTCCAAATATTTTCTTGTGACCTTCTTTTAATTTTCTTCCACTACACCTGAGCTTGTATATGAGCAATTGACAGTTTGGTCCACAGTAAGCCTTGACATCACTTTAGCTATTGATACTGAGCTACTCCAATGTCTCTTCCCAGACATGTAAGCAAGTTGATTTCTGTGTGTTCCAACTGGAGACATAAGTTTATCTATATAGTCTTTGCTTGCATTGCTGAAAAGGGGGTATTTGTGATACAGAAAGTATTGGTCTTGCAAAATTCTATTATGCAATCTCCAGTTTCATTTCTAAAACCAACATTGTATTTTCAAACTATTTTTGCCTCATTTTTTTCCAACATTTGCATTTCAATTGCCAATAATTATCAATGTATCTTGATTGCATGTTTGATGGGTTTCAGATAGAGGAAGTTGAATTTCAGAAAGAAGAAGTTCTTCATCCTTAACCTGAATGGTTGGTGAGTAAATTTGAATCATAGTTGTACTAACTGTCTTTCCATGTATGTGTTTAAATATTATCCTGTCACTGACAGCATTATATTTCTTTTTTTGAAATAAAAGTTTTGATGAAGCACTTCCAAGGGAGCTTCTTCCATTCTCTCAGTGTAGCATGGAAGTAGTAGTTGCTTGAAGTCAGGGAGGTGATAGAGTGGGTTGATAGGATATTAAAGGGAAGGTTTAATTATGATGCATTTTTTAAGCTAGCATTAAACTCCTGAAAGCAGAAAATTCACCCTTCCCTACTCCCTTCCTACTAATGATCCCCTATAACTGAAATCTCATTTTTGGACACATCATTAAAGTCACTCTTTAGCTCTATTATAAATTAAATAAAGAAATTTCAAAATTTTGTCAAAAATGAGATTTAAACATAATGGAATTTCCCCACTAATGTTGAAGTTCAATTGAACAAGGTTTTGTGACCAATCTACTAAACAACTGATTATTTGAAATGTTCTTTTTTGGAGAGAGAGAAAAATTTCCTGATTACAAATACACATTTTCCTAAATATTGATATATGGCCAGTTTGTAATTTGGAGACTCATCATAATTAAGGTAGCTTTTGATTAAAGTGTGTGATCCCCAATGTCAATGCCATTAAATGATATATTCTGCATTTCACATCTTTTTTGTTTAGGTGTACTGTGCAAGATCACATAGCTTCTATTGATCACTTTTGAGATAAGTTTTGATTTGGATTCTCCAATGATTCATTTTCAGACCATAAATGAACTTGGTTACATTGAATAGCTTTCATTATTCTTTTGACATTATAGCTTTACCTTCAGGTTCTGAATGAATGATTCTCACATTGTGCTCCATTGTGGCTAATGACCTTGCTTTTGGAGCACTACAGAAAACCGAGCCTAAACTAAGTAACATATAGCAAGTAGGTCCCATGCTTTTAACATTCCTTTCATCTCACAGGTAGTATTTATTATTTACACCACCATTTCCCAACATACTGAGAATCATAGTTTAATTTGTTCTGCACCATTGACCACTTTTCCATTGCAATCCCATGGGAAGCAGTAAAAATTTCATCTGATAGAGTACTATCTAAAATAATAAGGATTTGACAATTCCTTTCAATGTATCCCTGTCTTGGTACTCTTCCAAGGTCCATCATTTCTTCCCTTCTATGTTGCTTTCAGGAAACTAATTTCACAAGAATCTTGGATACTAATTGTGTGATTTTGCATGGAGGAAGTGCTGGCAAAACAAAGCAAATGCCATCATTAAGTGACATTAGAATCAAAACATCCATGGAGTGAATGTGGAGATAAAAACCACTACATTGGGTCTTATGTGACACAGCCACACAAGATCTGCCAAATGAAAGTATAGAAATGGATCATGGTCCACTAAAACATTCTCCCCTCTTGGGAACAACTTCACATGCCATAAACTGAGCGTGCTCTTGGTTGTTGTCAGTTATTAACTGACCTTGAAGAAATCAGGATATTTTCATTGTTTCCTTAAGGGACAATGTAAAAACAAGAATATGAGGCTGGTAGTATAGCAATTCTGCCATTTAAAGTATTTGACTCCAGCTGAGCCCCATGGCATAAGTGGTTGAGTGCAGGACTGTGGCCCGTGGGCTTGGCGGTTCAAATCCAGCGGCGGCTCTCAGGAGCAGCACTGGGTAGCTTTTTATTTTTTATTTTAAAAAACCTGAAAAATAAAGTATTTGACTCCATGTAACATAGTAAGTGCAAATTTAACTTGATGGTATGGATTTAATTTCTATCATCAGTGAGAAACTGTTTCATTCAAGAGGCCGAGTGGCTTGACATGTTTGCCAATATGTGACAAAGTGGCAAACCAAATGGCACTAATCAATAAAACTTCAAGAATCTCATGCAAATAGAAAATAGCACAAAATATTAAGACCTTATAAGTTCAAAGAGGAGACATAGGGTCAGAGGAAAAATTAGCATCGTTACTACCCCTCCTCCCCAGAAAACAGAACAAAACAAAAGAACCCCTATCATCCAGTATATGCCAAGTCATAGTAATGCTACAGGGGAGAGTAGAACTTCCCCTGCTGAGTTTCTGAGACAATAACTTTCGTTAGGAGTAGAGAGGCCCATATTAGGGAAGAAACAAACAAACAAACAGTGCAACTACAGCTGTCAACTCAGACTTAGGTAAATATGCCCCAAATCCATTTATCAATAGGAAGCTGATTCTGGTGATTACCCCATTCTGTTGCCACCCAGGACTTCTTTATCTGTAAACCAAGCAGCTCTGTTCTTCCATCCATTGGTTCACCTATACACAGTGGGCACTGGGCCAGGCCTCAGACAAGTAGAAAGAATAGCTACAACAGTAAGACAATTAAATATGGTGATGCACTACTGATTAGTGTGACATTGGGAATAAATATGGAGAATTATGATCTAGCTAAGAAGGTTCACAGACCTTCGGTTTGGGGTGGTTGAATTTTTTTCCAAAAGGAAAGTCCAAGAACAGTCCAAAAAAAAAAAAAAGCCTAACACATGGGTAAAGACAAGCAAAAGAGAGAGGGAAAAGGAACATATTAAGGCCAAATCTTGGTTTCATGGAAGAGAGTGGCCAAGGAAAAGACAAGAGAGATAAGCACTGACTGAGTAGTTTACAGAGCTACATGGGTTTTAAGTGTCAGAATCAAAATTCAAACAAGGTTATAGAAGAAGCAGAAAAAGAAGAATCTATTGGAAGCATGTTGGAAAACTTGATTTGAATATAAGCATGCTGCACAGAAAAGGAAGAAGTACATCTGGTTCTCAAGTAACTGGAAGGAGAGTTGAAATTGTAACTCTCTTCTGCCTTTTCTTCCCTTGACTTCACAATTTGTATTATTTTGATCTAATAGCATAGAAAATAGCCACCAATAGCTGTTGTATGTCATCTATAGGATACAGTCATTAGAGCTCAAAATGAATTCTCTTTGGGTTTCAGGTTTTACAGAGTAATATATTTATTCATTCGTTTCAAGCCCTTGAATGTCTAACCATCGAGCACTGTATGAAATGCTGCTACAAATGGCAGACTAGCCAGGAAAATATTTCATTGTAATGAAGCTCTCATTCTTGTTGGAGGAAATAGGCAGGGAAAAAACCCAAAAGCACAAACAGCAACAACTTTAAGAAGTGCCGATTGTAAGGGAAGAAAGAGAGCAGAAAGGCAATGAAGTGGTTGTGTGAATGAGCTCCAGAGAGGGAAATTGATGGGTACCACCCACGAGGCTTAAACGGAGCTCTGAATTACACAAATTCAGCTCCTGGAAGCCACAAGGGGCAGAGTATTATAGACAGAAAAAACTGTAAATGCTATGGTTTTAAAGAGAAGACCTATTGGGCATGGTCACACAAGGGAAAAGAAGGTGGGCAAAGTCAGGTTTTGGAGGGAAGAGCAGGTGAGTAGGAGATTGCCCTTCAGTTGGTTTCAATTCATAGCAACCTTTTTGTCCAACAGAACAAAGCACTGTGCTGTTCTGAACCATATTCTGAATCCGCGCTCTGCTTGAGCCCACTGTTCTGACGATTCTTGGTATCCATTTCCTGGAGGGTCTTCTGCTCTTTTCACCAATGTCGTACTTTACTGTGTGATGTCCTTCTTCAGGGACTGGTTCCTCCTGAAAGCATACGTAAGACTCCAAGTGAGAAGTCTTGAGCATCTTGGCATCCAGGGCACATCTGTACTTCTGTACTTCTTCCCACACAGATGTGTGCATTCTCCAGTCGCTTGCCTTTTTGTTGTTAGGTACCATTGAGTTGGCTTTGATTCATCTCAATCCTCTCTGAATCTTTCTTCATGGATGATATTCTTCTTGTCATCCACAGTTCAACAAGTCGATGCCATTAGTGTGCAGTGGGTCCAGTTAGTCTTGAGATGTTTGCAAAATTCAAGTGGAATATACTCAAAATTGTAGTTAACTCATATGGTTTGTTTCAACGTTCAAATTTTCACCCTGATATTGTTCTGGGGCAATTTATGCTCTGGTTCTCTTGGCATCCTTGTGGCTAATAACAAAGATCCACATCGTCTCTCGCCTTCATTGTTGTGTTAGTCCGGGTAGACTAGAGGAACAAATTTCAAAGACACGCATATAGACATAAGGAAAGGGTTTATATACAAAAGGAATGTGACACTAAGAAGGCATCCCAATCCAGTCCAGAACAAAGTCATAAGTCTGATATTAACCAAGATGCCCGAAATCAGTCTACAAAGTCTCCTTCTGACTCACGATTTACAGGTCAGTGGGTGCAGAATTCTGGTGCTGGCAGGGGTTTCCCCATGGCTCCTCGCTTCCAGGTCTCAGGGTCCATCAACAGCATGCTGCTCCAGCTTCAGAGGTCTGGCTCCATCAGGGCAAAACCGTGTGGTCTCTCTGCTGGCTCCTCTAGCTTCTCGTTCACTGCCATCTTGTCTTTTCCATGACTCATTGCCAATGAGATTAACTCCCAACAACTGGGGAAGATAGCTTCTCATCTTCACGAGGGAAATATCAAGAGATTTCCCAGAAGTCTCAGGAGAAAGCCATGCCCACATACAGGCCTCATTGGCTACTCAATGTCTATCTCCAAATTAACAGGCTAGACTCCACCCCTACATCTCAATCATAAAATAACATAAGCACATGACTGCCATAATTGTCTTTTTCCATAGATGCAGTCAGTTTGATTCCTGAGTATTCCATATGATAAAACCAACCTGCATGCATGTTATGTTGTTGAAAATAGATATTTGCAATGAAGAAGTAGTTAGTCTTGCAAAATTCTATTATGCAACCTATAGGCTTGCTTCTCTCACTGAGATCATGTTTTTGGACTACGAATCCTTCATCTTTGTTTCCAATTTCTACATCTGAATACATATTAATTACTAAAGCCTCTTAATTGCATGTTTGATCCATTTCAGACTGAATACATCAGTACAATTCTTCATCCAAGGCTTATTGTTGGTGTGTAAATTTGAAGAGTAGTTGAATTAACTGAATTTCCTTGTAAGTAGATAAATATTATCCAATCACTGAAAGCATGGTTCTTCAAGAGAGATCTTGAAATGTCTTTTTTATGATTAGTTCAGCACCATTTCTATTGAATCTGTCATTCGAAACACAGAAAACCATATGATTGTGGCAATGAAAATGGCTACTATCAATCCAATTCAGCTAATTATGTCTAGACTACTGATCTTTATAGATTTCTTCTCAGTTTTGACAATTCCCCATTTTTCCTATATTTATTTTTCATGCATTCCACATTATGATTCGGAATGGATGTTTTTAGCAGTTTCCTCTCTTTTTGAGTCATGTCTTCTCAGTAAATCAAGCACTATCCACATCTGTAAGTTCGACCCTACTTTGAGTGTTGTCCAGTGTGAGGACTGGTGTTCGGAACTGCGATTTGACAAGGTTTTGTTGTTATGTATACGTTTTTCAGTGACTAATCCCTCCGAGGTGACAACCTAGTCTCTTCTAGAAGCTCCACTGAAGCCTACTCCCCAGGTTTTTAAAAAACCAATGGTGTAGCTTTCTGCAGCACGACACACATGACACCATCATATGACAAACTGGCAGCAAAGTGGTGATCCTCAGGGTATTCCATATGCTTTGCCGACCATGTGATTCAAAGGTACAAAATCTTCTTTGATCTTCCCCATTCATTGTGTACCTCTCATGTGCATATGATGTGATTGAAAACACCAGGCCTTGGATCAGGTGCACCATAGTCCTTAAACTGACCTCTTTCGTCTTCAAGATTTTACAGATTTTAAGTCTGTTGCACCAGTATTGTCCAATGCACTGTGTCAATTGATTTATTGACTGCAACTTCCATGTGATTGCTTATGGGTCCAAGTAAATTGAAATTCTTCATAATGTCAATATTTTCTCCTTTTATTATGATATTGGTGGCTTGAATTTAAAAACTCATTGTGACCAATCAACTCTGACTCATGGAACCTTATAGGAGAGATTGAAACTCCTCCTTAGAGTTTACAAGGTTGCAAATCTTGATGAAAGCAACCCCCCCTTATCTCTCTTTTCATGAAGGGATTTGGAAGGGTTGAACTTCTGGAGATCTCCTTGCTGGCTTACACTACAGTGATAGAGTGAAGACTGACTAAGAAGAGTAAGTGAATTTGGAAGATATTTTGGAGATATGGTCCATTGAACATGAAAATGGCTAGACTTAAGAGAGTGAGTGTTATTGTCATTCACTATAATGGAAAACATCAGAGGAGAATAGGCATTGTTCCTATGTGAGTATAACAGAGAAAAGGAGTGGTAGGGTACATTTTGGTGAAATAAGGTTTGTGCCTACTGTATAGTGAAGAAAACCATAAAACATTTAAAGAAATATACTCCCAAGAAGAAGGTTCACAGGTTTCTGTACTTGCTAAGTCTAAATCAGTTAAGTTGGAGCTTCCACAAAATGACTAAGGAACTGACAACACACTGAGGAATATACTTTCATGTGTATGCCCATGTACGTGTCTCATGTGAGATGCTGGCAAGATGGAGGCACCGACTGGTCTTCCAAGAATTAAGTACTCTGACTTGCCCCATCCAGGAGCCATTAAAGCCTGCAACTCATCTTTCACTTGAGACTTGTGAGCAAAAGTGATGGACCAGAGCAGTACAGGAAACAAAGGAATCTACACCCCAAACCTGCGCTGCTCTAAATTGTGTGATGATGCCTTCTTCACTGCACTTGAAATACTTTCAACACTCACTGAAAAACACAACACAACTAGGCCAAAAGATGCTACCACTTCAAATCCCGAGAACTTGTCGGGAATGCCCTCCACAATCAGCCCTTTCTGCTTCATCCACCAAGGACATTTATAACTCTGACAAGATGTCTCTATCTTTCAGAACATCCCTGCAGGAGGTTGTCAACCTTAAAAAATGATGCCCTAACTAGACAGGAGGAAAGTAGTTAATGTGCTTGTTTTCATGAACTAAAGTTCATGGACAAATTCAGGACGCCTCCCCAAATACTATTGACAACTAGAGTGACATACCAGTCAAGCTGGCGCCTTTTATTTTCAAAAACAGTTCTCTTCCTTAGGATTCTCCTTCATGGTTACTCCTGGGATTAATTATCCCCTGCTTTGGCAATCCCTTCTGCATTTGTGTAATTCAGTTACATGACATCTGTTAAGCATCTAAATTTAGCATATTACATCATAGATACCCACTTGATGATTGCATGTTCTTAAGTTTTTAAGCTTAGTGCCATTTGATTAGATTTTTAAAAAATGAGTTTTATAAAAGTGAATTGCCCAATTAAACATTTGATATTATCTAGTGCATAAGGAGTGCTGAAGATTGACTGTGACTTTTTATTTTGAGTCTGCAGGTAAGCATTATCATGTTTCTCTTAACTTTTCCTGAATCAGTC
The DNA here is from genome assembly GCA_004026705.1 of Nesogale talazaci. Classification (NCBI taxonomy): domain Eukaryota; kingdom Metazoa; phylum Chordata; class Mammalia; order Afrosoricida; family Tenrecidae; genus Nesogale; species Nesogale talazaci. The sequence continues at coordinate 272,556 of PVJH01000604.1, forward strand.
TGCTTCAACCACATACACTGGTCTCTTTTGTGTTCAGTGACACTCAGTGACTAATCCAAGAGAAAACAAGTAGAAAGTTCGTTAAAATATGTTCTCCCCAAAATATTCCCCTCTTTTTTAAGCAGATGAATATATTACATGCTAGGGGACATCAAAAAGTTTATGGGAAAATATAATTTAAAATTAATGAAACATTTCCATGGATGTTTTAAAGCCCCCGGTAGTCATATCTAGAATAGAATCTTGCAGACTAAAGGGGCTTTTTTCATATAAAATTAATAGATGAGAACAATAAAAAAACATGGAAAACACAAGACCATAAAATCTGGAAGCACACTTTGCACCATCTCTCTTTCTTTGAGGTTTTTAGTACCAACCTTTCTGATCCCAACACTTAAGAGTGAGTGCAGACCTTAGACTGCCCAGGATACAATATGTTCTGCCTCTTGATGGATTGGGTGCCTCTGAAACTTGTATTTTTAAGTTGTGTTTACATTACAAAACCATAGCTTGTGCTTTGACAGCCAGGTTTTGTAGCGGTGCACTTTAGTTGTCATATTAGAAGTTCATTTTTGACCTAACAGTCTGTGCCAATATTGAACTTTGTCAAATTTTGCTGGCCAAGGTGAAAACTATATTTAAAAATTCTACAATACAAGTGACAGCAGTCAACTTGGATAAGATTCATTCTTATTTGGGATACATTTTGCTTTTATAAGTCATTTGGATAAAAAACATAAATGCTTTAAAACTAGTGAAACAAAAATGAGTAAAATACTCATATTTTTAATTTGCTGCTTGCACTTATATAGAGGGAGTTAATGAACAGATTTAACTTCATTTAAATAGAGTCGAAGCCGCTGTTTTTAAAAAGAAAAGCCCACTAGCAAGGGCTTTTGGGAAAGGGTAGGATGATGCATTGTGTGCATTGAATGTGTGTATATTTCATGCATCCAGACCTGTAGCAATTTCACATCAAGAACCTTCGATGCATAATCTGTAAGCTCTACATTGGAGACAACCAGAGGCATAGTTATAGAATTGCTGTTTAAGAATCCATAAGAGCATATTTGACTACTTCTGCTAGTATGTTTGATGCTATTTGAGGATTCAGATCATGAGTGTGCCAATCCAGAAAGATAATTAATGTTCATTATGGAGCATCTGAAGTTGTTGCTCCTGCCACTCCTCTTGAAGTCCCTGAGTGTTGTCAGTGGTGAATTCACCCAGTGGCTACGGGAATGGATGGAGGCTCAGGTCTATTCCAGGGTGTCTTGGAAGAAAAAGCTGGTGATCTTCACCCTAAAGGTCACAGCCAGGCAACCCTTCCAGACAAAGCACTGCTCTATTCTAACCCCAATGAGCCAGCCAGAAGTGTGGCTGGGTACTGACTGCCTATGGCTGTTCCTTTTCTCTTCCACGAATGAAACATGCAAGGAGCTCTGAAACCCTAAGCACCCATCCTTGGATTCCTATAATACTTTCATGATTTAATTATTAGGAAAGATAAGTACGATTTAAAATGTTAATCTGTGTATAATGACTAGTTACCTTTTATGTTTTATTGCTTTTGGCAACATTTGCTTCAAATTTTATTATATTTTTATACTCTGATATCTTATTCTGACATTGTAGAATGCAATATGTGACTGATTATTTTGTGTGTGTTTCTGCCAATCGGAAGAATAAAAGAGGCCTGCAAAAATGTGACCTTTGCTTAATGGCGGTATTAGAGGAAAGGGGGAAAACCTGTGCTTCAGAACATAATTAATCACTCCTTAAGAGACACATGAGTCATGAAGGTCTCACAATAATTATAAAGTGCCAGGTTTGGAAGTCAGATTCAATTCCTTAATTGTGTAAGAGGAGAGACAGAAACGAAGAGATTTCATCGCATGACCCAGGTTACTCCCCTAGTTCGTGAGAGGCAGTGTGTCATAATTCATTAAGAACATCGTATCATCCACTAAATGATCAATCTCACGGGAACCCGGGTGGCATGGTGGTCAGAGGAGAGCAAAGCAGGATTTTCTTGACTAAAGAACGACAGTCTCAGAAACTCACCGGGGCAGTTCCCCCCACCTGCTTGGGAGAGTGAATGGCTCTGAGTGGCCCTGCCTGGATTGCAGTGAGCTTTGAGAGGGGCCAAGGGCAGATGGCTCAGAAACCTTGAGCCCATTCATCCTCCCCGGTTTAATGTTTAAAGTCTACCACTGTGGCTTTTGAAAAGACTCAGATAATATTTTACCAGGGTCACATAAAAGCAGCTGTAAAGCCATCTCAGCCCTCCTGAGACCAAGGGAGGTAAAATGAAATATCTTTGCAAAACAGGGAACTAAATGAATGCAGGGGATCAACAGTTTAGCCAGGAAATGCCGCACCCTGAAAGGGGACGATGGGTGCAGATGAAGTGGTTCTGATAGTTTGTGCCTCTCCCTTAAAACTAGCTCTCTTTTCTTAAGTTTTTAATTCACTGGAATCTATAGCGCACCTAGGACTCAGTTCTGGGCACTGCCCTCGATGTTGGGAACACAGCAGTGAGCACCACAGAACACAAAACTAACCTTCTGAGGCTGAAAAACCCTTGAATAGCACAAACGGTGTGTTCGCTTACAAACATAAAGTGTAGTCGTTTGAACCCAGTCGGCTGGCACATAGGAAAAGACATTGTGCTCCGATTCCCTAACTCTAACAGACGAGGAAGCTGCAGGGCGCAGTTCTGCTCCCTAAGTCCCGTGCGTCAGAATGAAGTCAAGGACGGGGCTTTGTTTTCTGTGTATTGGAGCGTTTATGAAACTGATATTCTAGCGTGGGGAGACAGGCCATAACGAAATCATTTTTCCTTTTAAGATAATGTACTTCATTGGGATCAATGTTCTGGGGAAAGCTAGGCAGAGAAACACGATAAGGTGTTTTGAAAGCAGAAGCACAATGAACTTCAAATCAAGTGATCAAAGAGCACAGGTGACATTTAAAGGCTTTCTAACGTGAGGAAACAATCTCGTTCAGCGAGATGAGAAAATTCTTGATCACGATGTACTTAGAGTTTTATCTGAAATGATTATTTATATATAATTGTATTGCAATAATAGCAGAAATATGTAACACAAAACTACAAATATAAAATTCATGAAATCCAATATGTATAGAAAAAAGTACACAAAACTTTTAAATTGTGGAAGAGAAGTTAATAATTTGACCTATGTCCTCCAGTTCCACAGTTTATGTACACTGCTTGTCTATTTTCATGAAATTAAAATAGACTAGAATGCTAATCCATAAAATGTTGATATTAATACAATTAGACTGTGAAAGAGATTTAATTTCTTTTTAAAGACTTTGGTCTAAAAATAAGTTCTATTACTTTGTTATTAAACAAAGTAATACAGATTGCTTTGGGAACATGAGTTGCTCCTAAAATAAATAAGGTTAAAATGAAATTTCAAGGAACCAGAACTAATTGATATACATTATATTGTGCTCCCTCACCGCCCAAAGGAAAGATATGTTGAAGTCCTAAACACTACATATCTAAGTGGGTCTCTGTTTTTTGAGTTTGTGATCTGTTTTTGTTTTCAACCCAGATTTGTGTCGGTCCAAAACTTAGCATGGCCAAAGGGTACCTTATAAAAAGGACAGCTAGACACAAGACACACACAAAGGGAAGCGCAAACAACATTCAAATCTCACTACCACCCGCTCAAGTCTGACTCACAGGAAACAGTGTAAGGCAGCATTGCCCCTGCGGGTTTCCAAGATTGTAAATCGTAACAGAGTAGAAAGCGTCACCTTCTTCTGTGGAGCAGCTGATGGCTTCGAACTGCTAACCTTGATTATAGCAGCCCAACTGGTAACCCTCTCCACCAACAGGCCTCCCCTCAAAGAGAAGAAAGAGATCAGCAAGTCACAAGGAACCCCCAGGGCGACTGGCAAAGGAGGGTCATTCCCATTCCCTACAACCTGGGCCCTGATTGAAATGTCCACTTGGACTTTAGAAACATCAAGTAAAGGCTTACAGAGCTGGGAATCCATTTGAGCTGAAACTCATGCAAAGAACAACCTGGAGGTGTCAATGGCCACAAGCTACACACGTCCTCACCACGTGCGCTACAGCTGCTGAACAATGAATGGCTATTTATACGTATTGATAGGCTTCTGCTATCAGCATGCTTTTTCCCCACTATAGTCAACGCTGGTCAGGTAAAACTGGCCCCAAACTGGCCCCATGCACTCACATGACATCCGTTTTTTACCTTGACACCTAGTCTAGCCACACCTTGCCATACATTCATTTCTATAAATTCTGGCTTAACACGTGTTCTCTCCATTGGTCTGTAACTTCCTGAGTCCTGGGATCATCCTCGTTGTTTGCTTCTTTATCTCCAGCACTTCACGTGGCTGTCAAGTATCTTTAGATACCACTCAGGATCATCATGTGTGCAACGGAAGACTTCGCCTATCTTCACCGGTGTTGCTCCCTTTGAGTTTATTGTTAAGTGCATGCGGTCAGTTTATCTCTTTAAAGGTCTTCACATTTTTGGTGATCCTCTGCTTTACCAAGCACGATATCCTTTTCTGAGTATTGGACCCTACTAATAACCTGTTCCAAATATGTAAGATGAAAATTTGCCATCTTTGCTTCTAAAAATCATACTGGTTGTACTTTTTCCAAACAGATTAGTTTGTTCTTCTGGATGTGCATGGTATAGTCAATATTCTTCCCCAACACAGAAATAAAACATTCTGTTGTTCTCTGGTCCTCTTTATTCATTGCCCAGCGTTCACGTGCATGAGAGATGTATTTGAAAATACCATGGCTTAAGTCTGAGGGACCTTAGTCCTTTACTGCCATCTTTGCTTTGTAGCATTTTAAAGAAGAATCGTTTGCAGCAGTTTGTGGCACTGTAGCGTACCCTTTGATTTCATACGTGGTGCTTCCCTAGACTTTGATTATGAATCCAAATAGAATTACATCCCAAAACTTCAATATTTACTTTGTTTACCATGATGTTGCTTCTTTTTCCTACTCTGAAGATTTCTTTATGTTGACGTGCAATTCACTCTCAGCAAGCACAATTGTGTCATGTGTACATCAAAGATTGTAACGAGTCTTCCTTTAAACTTGATGTCATGTTCTCCTTTGCACAATCCAGGATTTGAGATTATTTGTTTAGCATACAGATTGAACAAGTATGGTGAAAAGATTCAACCCTGACACACATCTTTCCTGATTTTCAACCCTACAAAATGTTCTTTTCCTTGTACTTGTTCCAAATGAACAAAATGAAGTGTCTAGAATTCCCATTACTTATAAAATAAATCATAATTTGTTATGATTAACATAGTTGAAGCCTATATCTGGTCCATAGAACACAGATGAACAGCTTTCTGGTATTCTCTGTTTCCAGCTAAGATTCCCCTGACATCAACAATGCCTTTCATTCTATGTCCTGTTTTCAATCCTGCTTGCATTTTTGGCATTCCCCTGCCAATTTGCAATTTACTATTTCAAATACATTTGAACTATATTTAGCAAAATTCTACTTGCATACAATATTAATATTATTGCTTAATTCAATCCACATTCTGTTGAAATACCTTTCTGGGGGAATTGGCAGGTGTACAAATCTCTTTCAGGTAGCTGGAAAGGAAGTATTCTCTAAATTTCTTGGCACAGATGATGGAAAGCTTTCAGAGTTGCATCCATTTGTTGAAACATCTCAGTCAGTGTGTTGTCAATTACTGAAATGTATATATACATATATATATATATCTTCAGTGACACTTGGACTTCTTCCAACAATATCACTTGTTCTTTATCATATGCAATTTACTGAAATGATTCAACATCCACCAATTCTTTTTAGCACAGCAATTCTGTATATTACTTCCATCTTCTTTAGAGGTTCCTGTGTCATTCAATATTTTATCCATAGAGTCCTATAACATTTCAACTGAGTGCTTAGATATTTTCTTTGTATCTCAACCTAAGGAATCCCAAAGTTGCTCTTAATTTGTGTCATTCTAACTCAAGGTGTTTGCACATTTCATTATTATACTTTTCTCTGTCTAATTGGTTCACACTGTGAGATCTTCAATTCAGCTAGTTTAGTTCCTCCTTGTTCCCATTCCCTTTGGCTACTCACTGGGCTGCAGCCGAGGAGCCCTGTTGGCATAGGACAGAAGGTCTAACAGGGTCAACAGTTAGAACCCATCACTTAGTCTGCCGGAGGAAGATATGGCTGTCTGTTCCTGTAGAAATTAAAGTTTAAGATCACAGAAACTCAAAGAAATAGTTCTATCCTGACCTATATGATCACTATGAATCAGTATCAACTTTACGGCAAACCAAAACTCACAGCCACTGCGTCAATGTTGACTCAGAAAGACTACCCTGTGGCTTTTCAAGACTGTAACTGTTTCCAGGAGGAGAAAGCTCGGCATTCCTGTCTCAGACCTTCTGGTAGTCTCGAACTGCCAACCACGCAGATCGCAATCCAGTGAGTAACCACCATGGCTTCTCAACTTGATGTCAGTGGGTTTTGTTTGTTTGTTATTGTTGTTCACAAGCAAGTTTCAGAGCCTTTTCTGACACCACACTGATCTTGATCTTTCTAGTAACTTTTGTGTTCTTAATCTATGTTCTTAAGCCACGCTAAAATTCGTGCAAGCTTTGGTCATTAATATACAGTGCATCAGATCTGTTTTGGAGTTGGCCTCTAAATTCAGATTGGATATTTTCAATGCCCTACTTTGACTGTCGTGGACTTATCTTAATTATCTTAGGATTCAGTTTCAACTCACCTATGGCTAATTGATTATCTGATCCATAGTCAGCCCTTAGCCTTTTTCTGGATAATGATATTGAGCAACAGATTATCACCCTCCACAAACATGGTCAAGTTAACTCCTACCTGTCGATACCCACATGCTTGGCATAGACACTGACAAAATATTGTTCTTCATTGTTTTAAATGTTTAGTCAGTTCCACTAACCTCGTTTACTATCTAATTTGAAACACTCCTATCGTATCTAGGTGTTCCAGATATAAATCCAAAAACATTATCTTTAGACATCTGAGCACATTTAAGTTCATCCAAAGCATCTGTGAAGAAAGTAGGTGAATAGAGTTGTAAGATTTATGAGATTCACAGAAATGAAATAATTTTCCTATTAAATGACTGAGCTGAAATCTCAATGCAGGAACTTTATCCTGTGCTAAATCTCAACAGCAAAAGTGAAAAACTAAAGTTCTACACTGTGAGACTAATGGGAGGAAAAAATCTAAGAAAAATATCATATTCTTGGAAATGTTTAAAAGAAATAAATTTATTTTGCTAAAGAAAATCAAAACAGTGAGAAAAAAATGATGCCGATTTCAATTTTGGAAGAGCTCTCTCTCTCTCTCTCTCTCTCTCTCTCTCTCTCTCTCTCACACACACACACACACACACACAAACAACAAAAATATATCTAATATCTTTTTAGATATTAGATAAAATTAATTAAATCTCCTACATTCATGATAGTCCTGTATCCTGGTTTGCTAAGACAGTTCAAATGTACTCCCGCTGTTATACCACAATTATTAGTACCATTAATGCCAAGTAAATTCTGGCTTATGGTAATCCGACCTGTGTCAGGGCAGACCTGTGGTCCAGATGGATTTCCAAGTCTAATGTTTCGGGAGTGACTCACACCTCCTTTCTTTCAAGGTCCCTCTGGGTGAACTCCATTCTCACCAAGTGCAATTATGGAAAGCTTTGACTTTAGACAGGCTCTGGTTTAGACAAGTATATCATCACCATATGTGTGGTTTCAAAGAAGATTTCATGTCATTGGCACCTTCATCAAAAGGTGATATCAATATTATCATGCTATTCTTTGCTCTTCTGCCTGAAGAAGAATGGAGACTTGCTTAAAAGTACCCCGCTAGTTGGTGTAAAGCTGAAACACACATCCTCTGATACAAATCCTGCATTCTTCTCAATCCACTTTTGGGTGATATGATGGGCTCTGTATTGCTATCAAGTACAGAGCTAATGCTAACAGGGAAACATGCCCGTACTCAGAATTCACCTCCAAAGAGATCACTGTAAGTGGCATGCTTACACATAAAAGAACAGACTCAACAATGTACTGCCTGGTCAACCAGCTATAACCACCAGAAACAAAATAAGCAGAAGATTGGGTGGGGAAAGAGCAAAGGCTTCCCTCAGGCGTCTCCTGTATCGGAAGAGATTTGGACCACTATCGCCTTTTCTGCACATTTGAGTCTGAAGACTGACTTTCAGCACTGTGTGAACACAGAATTCAAAGTTGATGACATTTAAAGATTTTCCTTTTAATTATAGTTCTAATCCCTCCCATAATGCCTAAGAAAATGTCTCATAATGATACTAGCATACTTTTACTTCTTTTGGAGCATGTAAATCCAACTTGTCATCACAAAAGAAGACCTTAGGTTTGAGGCTGTGGGAGCCAAAAATACATATCCATTTGATTTGTATTGAATTTATCCTCTTTTTGCTCTTTGATTTACAGCAATGATATCAAGTTTTCTTTAAAAATAAATCTACTAAACTCACAGGTCCATTTAAATAATATCCAAAACCACACTCACTTCCAAGGAGTGAAAGTCAACCCCCAGGGAGCCTATGGAATCAAGCAGAACTCACCCTGAGTTTCTGAGAAAAAGCAGGAGCATAAGCAAATGTGGGGAATAAAATTAATAGTGCCCAGCTACCAAAAAATAGAGCATCTTGAGAATTAAAGGCTTGAAGATGACAAGCAGCCATCTGGTTAAGAAGCAACAAAGCCCACATGGAAGAAGCACATCAGCCTGTGTGATCCCAGGCTGTCAAATGGATGAGGTATCAGGCATCAAAGAACAAAAAATCATATCACTGTGAATGAGGGGCAGTGTAGATTGGATACCCAAATTTCATCTGCACTTGGACATCCCCTTACAGAAGGGTCACAAGGAAGAGACAAACCAGTTGGGGTATAGTACAACTTTCCTCCAGTTTTCCTTTCAGTACAACTTTCCTCCTGCCCCCCAATGTCATGATCCCAATTCTACTTTACAAATCCGGCTAGACCAGAACATATACAAAAGTACAGAAAGGATCTGGAAATAAAGGAAATCAAGGACAGATAAACCCCTCAGGACCAGAAATGAGTAGAGATACTAGGAGGAGAAGGGGAAGGTGAGGGGAGATAGGGGAAAATAATCAAAATGTTCTAACCAGAACCCCAAGGGGACAGACAACAGAAAAGTGAGTGAAGGGAGGCATCAGTGTAAGACATGAAAAAGTAATACCAATTTATAAATTATCAAGTGTTCATGCAGGAGGGTGGGTGAGGGAGGAAAGAAGAAAATGAGGAGCTAATATCAAGGGCTCAAGCAGAAAGAAAATGCTATAAGAATTAGGATGGCAACTAATGTACAAATGTTCTTGACACATGGATGGATGTATGGATTGTGATAAGAACTGTATGCACTCCCAATAAAATGACCTTTAAAGGAAAGAAAGAAAGTGTAGTTGGCTGAGAAATTGCCTCAAAGATACCCACGACTCAATTCCCTGAATCTACATTACCAAAAATGGTTCTGCAAATGGAAAAAAATTAAAGATATTTACTGGCTTATTCGTGTATATGTAGAGTCAAGAATGTTTCCTAGATGTAGATAGAAAAAGATATACATAGGGCAGAAGAGCCTGAGAGATGCTTGTCGCTGGCTTTAAGGGGAGAAGTTAGGAACTATGAACCAAGGAATATTGATGGCCTCTAGGAGACAATAAAATGTAGCCTTCAAAATATAACCCATCCCCGCCAATGCCACGACCTTTACCCAGGAGACCCAGGTTCAATTTTTAACCCATTGAAGTGTAAAATAAAAAATGCACACTAAAGCACTAACTGTATGGTAACAAAAATAGGAAACTAATATAGAAGAGTATCAGAATAAGGGAAAAACCCTGCGAGCAGTATTTAAATAATTAAAGCTCTGGGGAACAGTCATTCTGTGATTTTTTTTAATATCCCTTGTGATTCTAAGGTGATGTAACAGTATTCCATCACTTACCAGCTTTCTCTTTATTCTGATAGCTAACTTTTCTTCTGTGCAAACATAAACATTGAATGAAGTCATTTCAAAATAGTGAAACTTTCTTACATGAAAATTTCTTTGGAAAAATATTGTGCTTGTTTTGCTCCCCAAAGATACCCTGTTGGAGATGGATGTTTGTACAATAGTTCTACTTAGCATCACATTGTGTATACATGATGTTAGAGTTGTCTCAGATTAATGAGTTTTATTTTCAGCACATGACATTTTTTTTCAGAAATGTTTGACATTGTGCTCCTATCACAACTTCCAGATTAAGGGATGCTTTTGTCATATGATAAGCAATGAATTAAGGTATCCCAGAAAGATCAGAAGTTGACTTGGTGGTATATCTTTGTTGTTATGTGTTTTCTAGTTGGATCCGACTCATAGCTACCACATGTACAACAAACAGAAACACTGATGTGTCCTACATTCATGGATGGGTTCAGCATTTTCCTCCAATCCCTGCTTAGATCTGAGTCCATCATTGGAGTCACTGTGTCAAGCCATCACTTTGAAGAACTTCCTTTTCTCACTGTCCTTCTACTTCACTATGGGACAACTATCCCCCGCTGACATGTCTAAAAGATGTGACAAGAAGACTTGCCATCGCTGCTTCTAATGAGCACGACGGCTCTCCTTCTACTGAGATATGTTTGCTTGTTATTTGGGCAGTCCATGGTACTTTCTATAGTCTTCACCAGAACCATAACTCAAACGTATCCATTCTTCTTCAGCCTTCCTTATTCAATGTCCAACTTTCACATGCATAAGAGGCAATGGAATAGGTCACAGGTTAGTCTTCACAGTAGCAGCCTTGCCTTGTCACACTGTCAAAAGGTCAGACACAGTGGCTCTACCCAAAGTGAAGTGCACTTGATGTCCTGGCTGCTGATCCCATGAGCATTGGCTGTGGATCCCAGCAAGATGAAATCCTTGACAACTTCCTTCTTGTTCACTGTTCTCCTGATGTCACGCATTCATCCCATGATGAAGATGTTTGTTTTCTTCACCTTCAGGGTAATTCTTGGTCCTTGGTCCTCATCAGCAGGCGCTTCAGTCCTCCACATTTTCAGCAAGCTAAGCTGTGTCATCTGTATAGTGCAGGTTGTTCATAAGCCTTCCTTAAATTCTGAGACCACATTTACCATTTACTGTTAGTCACTGTGTAAGAGAAAATAGGTGTCATTCATTTCAATCAGTGTAGTTATCCAAATTGGTTTGTTCTCCCATCTTGAAAATATGTAGATTTTTAATGTGTGTTTGACTATATTAATAAGGGACACCTTTGGTTTGTGTAACAATTAACCCTTCACCATTCATCACATTCGACTGTGACATGACTAGGTGCATTGAGATAAATGAAAATGTCTTCAGCAGAGAAAAGATGCTTAATCAGTGATGGAAGAAAACTCCTGTGTGCTGCATCATGTGATTATACCTTACACATGTAATCTGTACACCAAAAAGGCAAGACTTCCTCATAGTCAGTGAACACATAATTAGATTCATTAAAAGAGAACTTGTCATCTCATGTTAGTCAGATGCTATTTGACCAATTTGCTTCAAGCAACTAATGGGCCAAACCATTGTCAGCTACTTTTAAATCCACAGAGGAGCATATTCTTCCCCTCGCCCTGCCCCCACCCCAGAGGAGCATATTCTAAGACTAGAAGGTTGCTTTTTCTGTTTTTTAATTTTTCAGCTTTGTTAGCTTGAATTCATTTATTTTGAACAAATGTAATTCAGCACTAATGCCTTTGGAGCAATACCCTAGAGCAGATTTGAAAATGGCAAGCTGCAATTTATGATGGCGGTGAGTCGAGGAATGGCATAGGATGTTTTCAAATGCCTCTGAGCACATGGTCAGGAAAGTGTAGACCGGGACATCATTGTATTCAGAGAGCTAGAGCATCATCACTCACTCACATGTCACAAATTATAATAAGAATGGAAATTTGATCTTTTTCCCTGGGGGGAAAACTTCTTAATTTAATCCATCTCCACCTCAATGTTGAGAATAAAATGCCAGGTTCCTTTAGCCACGACTGAGCACAGTATGTGCTATCCTTAACCCATGTTATTAGGAAATACATTTCCGGGTTCTCTAACAACTGAATTGGTCCCATGGTATAAAACTAATTTTGAAGTATTATGTTTTTACCATTAAGAATAACAAAAAAAGAATAAGACAAAGTATAATTTTCATTTTTAAAATGTTCTTTGCAGCCATTCAGTATTTCTTTTAGTCCAGAGCAAATTACCCAAACCCTAAATTCTAATTGTTAATTAGTTGATAATTAATTGAAGAAATAGAAAAATTGCATTACTTTTACCTCTTTTTAGCAAATTCGTAATGCTTTTCTATCCCTTTCTATTTCCTGTCCATCCTTAAGATATTCTCATCTTCAGACAAAATTAAAAGTAATATGATAAAATTGGAAAAACATCATCCCATATTCATATTTTTAAATGATATCACAACACAATACCTTTATTCTTTGGAGTAGGAATGCAGTGTCCAGAGCTAAAACGCTGTTGTAATTAACTAGTAAGATTTCTTCTTAGATTGGACTTTCTTCAATGCATCATATTAAAGAAGCTACATACACAGAACTGCATATGCACATTTTAATCACACCAGAGGATTTATAGTTTTCTTTATAGTTAAAGAAAAAAATGAGTTGACTTTAACATGTAAATGTCTTCACAAGTCTCCCCACTTTAAGCAGCTGTTTGTTTGTTTTTTGGGGCATCACTGCCCTCTGGTAAAAGTAGGAGACCCAGCCTTGCTCCTGTAGAGCTGCTGCTGGATTTGAACCGCCAACCCAGTGGGCCACAGTCCCGCACACAACCAC